>JAVJIF010012077.1:0-166825 GCA_038442645.1 Agave tequilana | reverse complement strand
GCTAGCACGGTTTGATCCAAGAGCCATTGGATGTGTTTAGACCAAGTCAAGAAGATGAGAAGCTTCAAGTGAAGATTTCAAGAAGATGAAGACTTGTGTCTAGATTTGTTTAGTAAGATTTTGTTTTAGATAAAATGTAAAGGATAGAGTAGTTGGTGGATTGCTCAAGTATCATGTACACACACACTCTGATTTAGTTTGCTTTAGAAAAGATTTTCCTTTTTGACAAGATATCATTTTGGTTTGTGGTATTCAAGTTTATATTTTAACCAAATCATGTTTAGTGCTAATGTTAAAAAACATAGATATTTCACCAGGTTTGTATAGGGGATCAATCCATACACCATATGCTTTCAAAGTTGTTGTAAATATCTTGTTTTGTATTTGGAGATGTTTTGGAAAAAATATAGTGGAAAAAATCAAGTTTTGGAAAATACAAGTTTCAATTGAGCCAATTTTCCATATTACAAAAATAGTCCAAATCATTTGTAACATGCCTTGTTTTTGTGCAAGCATGTTTGTTTATCAAAGTATATTGTGTAAAACTATTTTTGTAAGATTTTCAGTATTTTATGGGATTTTATTTGAACCAAAAAGACCATGTTTTAAATCCCTAAGCTTTCTGATCTGGTTATAGCCGGTCGACCGACCCGGTCGACCGACGTGTACAGACGTGCACGCCAGTTCTGCAGGATGGCGGCCGACTGGACCCGGTTGACCGTCCAGAGAGCTATGCTCCTGGAAAGGCCCCGGCCGACCGTGCGGTCGACCGGACAGAGAGATTGCTGTATCCTGGCTCGTCGAACGCCCGGTCGACCAATGGCTCAAAATGTCTAAAATATGGACCGTTGACCGGCCGACCGGACGGTCGACCGTTAGGCCTGACAGACCCAACGGCTAGTTTTTCTAGCCCTATAAATTTGAGGGTTTAGGCATTGTTTTGAACAAGATTTTTAGTGGACTTTGAGCCGTTTTCCCACTTGTTTAAAAGAGTTTTCTCCACTAAATTGAGAGCTAATACTTTCAATCAAAAGGGGAGTTTTATCAAGAGTATTAAAAGAGATTTCTTAAGTTTCCTCAACCTTTCTATCCTGGTTTCTCACACTACACTTGAGCTATCCATTGCTATTCATCTTATAGGAGTGTTGTAGTGAGAGCTTTTATTGGTGATCAAAGTGGTTTAGATCACCAAGAGATCTTTCTTGTTCCTGAGGAGGCGGAGAGTGCGTTCACGGTTGTTTTAGAGTTCGTGTGTGAACTTTTGGTTGAGGTGCGGCCTCGGCGAGCTTGAGGGGCTTGCGGTGTGTACGGACGAGAGAGTCCAAGGAGTTCTAGTGGAAACTCGTTGTAGGTGTTGCGGCACCGAGTGATCCGGTGGGATCGATTATAGTGGAAATCCTTCGTGTGTCGAAGGCGGGGATGTAGAGCAAGTGTGCTCGAACCTCGAAACAAATCCCTTGTGTTTGCGATTGCTCACCTCTCTCTTTGTCTCTTGTTTATATCTTGCATGCTTAAATTGTGTTCATCTTATATGCTTGATATACTTGTGTGCTCAATTGTTTACTTGCTTGGGTTGTTTGCTAACACTTGTATTTAACCAAGAGAGCCAACGCGGCACCTCAACCCTTATCAAGGGGAATCTAGAGGAGTTTGTTCCAGAGCCCTTCACGGGGAATTCGGCAACACTCTTGTGTTATACGTGGTGTAGTTTAAATAGTTTGTTTAGGTCATAATAGTTTTTGCTTCCGCATAATTGGCATTAAGTGACCATTAGATTAGCCATCACCTATCACCCCCCCTCTAGGTGATCCTTCATAATATATTTGGTCAGTCAAGGATAGACTTAAATTTGGATAAACATTAAAATAAACTGGGCCATGACAAAGGCTAGTTTGCATTACTCCCATTAGAGATTGAACATAGTCTAAGCATCTAGCATCTCTTAGTGAGGTTAGTAAAGAAGCATTTAATCCTTGAAGTGTTATATATATATATATATATATATATATATATATATATACACACACAACACACACACACACACACACACACCACACACACACACACACACACTATACAATAATATATACACACACATATATATACATACATACATACATATAATATATATATGGTGTGTGTGTGTGTGTGTGTGTGTGTGTGTGTGTGTGTATATATCTAAATATACACCTATATATATATATCTATATATAGGTATATATATAGGTGTGTATATATACCTATATATATAGGTGTGTATATACATATATATAGGTGTGTGTGTGTGTGTGTGTGTGTGTGTGTGTGTGTGTATATAGGGTCAAGTGCTCCTAGTAGGTCTCCTTAGATTACACTCTAAGGAGACGGCTTAAACCTCCAACATCCCTATTTTTTTTCGCGATCCGACCACACATTATCATATTCATGTTATAAGATGCACACATATAAAAAATCACGTGATTTGAAGTTCATTTACTCATTGATCTAATCGTTCCATTTTGTTCTACTGTTTAAAACCGTTAATGTTTGAACCCAAAGAAAAATAGAGTAAACAAACTTCAAATCATGTGTGATTTTTATATGTGTGCATCTTATAACATGAATATTATAATGTGCGGTCGGATCGTGAAAAAAATGGGGATTTAGAGTTTTAAGCCGTCTCCTTAGATTGTAATCTAAGGAGACCTACTAGGAACACTTTCTCATATATATGGTGTGTGTGTGTGTGTGCGTGCGCGCGCGCGCGCACGCATAGAGTATGTGTGTGGTGTGTGTGTGTGTGTATGTGTGTGTGTGTGTATGTATATATGCGTATATACCTATATAGATATGTATATGTATATATGTATATATGCATATACATACATATGTTATATACATATGCATATACATACATATGTATATGCATATGTATATACATATGTATGTATATATATAGTATATACATATACACACACATATGTATATACATATACCTATATATGTATATATATACCTATATATGTATATATATATGTATATACATATACACACATATATGTATATACATATACCTATATATGTATATAGATATCTATATCTATATATATATAATATATATATATATATATATATAGGTGTAATTATAATATATATATATATATATATATATATTATATATATATATATAGGTGTGTGTGTGTGTGTGTGTGTACACACACACACACACCTATAGGTGTGTGGTGTGTACATATATACACACACACACACATACATATACCTATATATATGTGTACATATACCTATATGTATGTGTGTATATGTGTACCTATATATATATATATATGTGTGTGTGTGTGTGTGTGTGTGTGTGTGGTGTGTGTGTGTGTCTACCTACTATATGTATATATTATATGTATATGTATATGTATATTTATGTGTGTGTGGTGTGTCAATGAAAATTTCAAATATAATAAAAGGTTAAACTAGAAATAAATTCCCAGCAAATGATAAGAAAAACAAGATGAATTAGCAATTGGTCTATACATAAGAACAAATTTGATCATATTGTCTATTGCAGTATGAAGAATAAGATGTGCTATAGATGTGAATTGAAAAATAGAAATTCTCTATACTTAAAGCTGGGCAATAAAATACTAATTGAAAAATCTAATTAGTGATCAATGAATTAACTAAATACGAACAATATGCAGTTTTACTGTTAGTTAGCATACAAAAGGAGACAGAAATAATGTTCAAAAGCTAATGTCTACAATCAGTCACTAAACATGATATGATTTCAGGTATTATAGTGGACAAGAAAATAACAAACAAAACTGTTAAGTGATAGGCCTTAAAGTTATTAATATGAAAGTATAGTTACAAGACAAAATCACAATGGGTGACAAAGTGATTAAAAAGTTTAAAAAATTGATTAAGAACTATTAGTGTGCAAAATGCTTGATGACAAAATTGTGTATGTGAGTGTGAGTATAGGCTTATAAAAGGCCAAAAAAAAAAAAAGAGATGGAAAACTATCCTTTCCTGAAATTAAAACCAAAAGCAATAGCTTGCTTACAAAGGTGTATAAAATCAAATGTGACCACAGAAAGGATATGAAGTTTGGACATTAGGTGTAATGGATAGATCAAATTAAAACAAATAGTGTGTGTGTGCTGCTGACACTTGAAATAATCATTATTTTTTAAATATTATAGAGACAGTAGAATCAATTCTATAGAATCTATAAAAATAATATTATATAACAATAGGGTCAAACATAAAAGGATAGGTAAGATGAAAGTTTCAATTACGCAGAATCATTTAGTGCAATGGTTCATGATATCATGTATTGTGGATGCAAAAAAAAGATTTTAATTTTTAGGAAACAAGAGGTCCGGTCCAAACTAAGCCAACTATTAAATGAAGCAAGTTGCAGTGAATAACAGAGAAGGCAACAAATACAATGAATAACAAATTTATCCTGATTCTCTAGATTGTTGGATTTTAGCTCTTAATATAAATATGTGATATAATGAAGCACAAATGTTTGTTTAAATAGGTCTAATTTAAACATATAAAACACGTACAAATAAAAATAAATTAAGTTAGAAGTCGTCCTGTAGACGCGCGAAGCGCTACACTAGAGAATCAGGAGGTGCCTCTCGTGCAGAACACCACCTTCTCGAAGGCTAGCAGTATCTCCTTCCCAAATTTGACGATTTGCGTGCACGATTCTCTTGCTCAAATAGAGTTTAGTTGTCCAAAGATGAATAGAGAGAAGAAGAAAAAAGTTTGCCGTTTGTTTTTTCAATGTGAAATCATAAAAAACTATGTTCCTTTGAATAGCCCAGAAATGAGAAATTGTTGAGAAATCTCTTCTCACAAACCCCTCAAATCATGGCATGATCTTTTATTCTGACTTATAATCACAATAATTGTGGAGATAGTTGAAAAAGAGTCATGGTTGATTACATAAACAAATTATATAACAAAACTCACTTCCAAAAAGATTTTAAAATAATAAAAATAATAATAATCAAGAGAATCGTCAGCCACTTGATCAACGGCAACCCTCAGTCACTTGTTGTCGTCATTGTGGGGGAGGGATCAGGCTGCCGCGCCACTGCTGCTTGACAACTCAATGGTGAATGAGAGGAGGGAGAGGCAACACACTGTTGGAAGAAGAGGGAGGGCGGAGGTTCCGGCGGTGGACGAATTAATTAGTTTCTTATTAAAGGGGAAAAAAAACGCATCCACTGTAATTTCTATCTCGGCAATGTAATTCTGCTTACTGATACAGCACAAGCAAGCAAAAGAGAATCCTCAAAGAGAGTCCCAGTACCTTGAAGTTCTCAACAGTAATAGCCTCTGAATAACTATATCGAAATATTCTTCAGCTCTACTTGCTACATTGTAGTCCCTATCCTGTAGTGTAATAATAGCACAACAAAAGCATGTCCGAACCTGGGGCAAGTTCCTCCCGCTTGGACAACGCAAGTAAATCGTTACATAGCTAAGAATAGAACAGCACTCAAGCCTCCTTGACGAGGGAAAAATAACGTGATCGTGCGCCTAAATACATCAAAGATGGCTCCTTTCCACCAAACTAACTAGCTGCATTCTTCAGTTCTCATCCATTTCGTCATCAGAGGGCGGGTTGTCTACCTCGCTGCCACTGCTCACGCCATCGGCTACTGAAGAAGAAAGGTAATCTTTTGTTGAGGGGTCATGGACCTTGTACTTGATAAATTTCACCGGTGCTTCCTCTTTGCCTCCCAATTCTTTCCTTTTCCTCCCGTTACTCGCAGGTGATTTCATCGACCAAGCAGCAGCATCCGCTGGCTGCATTTCATTGTCCTCAGCAGCATGCCCCTTGCTGTCAATAAAGAAGAGACCAACATCTGTTTCCTTACTGTCAGCAGCTCTTGACTTGTCCAGCATCAATCTGGTGCGAAGTTTCTGTGAGCTATCCTCAAAAAACCTCAGTCCTTGATCTTCAAGACTCACAAGCCACTCTGTGAACATAGTAAGTTCTAATCATAAAAGGATTTTTTTTCCGGAACCAGAACAAGAGAATATGCAACAACATGAACAAAAAAGAGTACCCACCAAGAACAACTTGAGGTGTGTTAACATCTGGCTTCTTAGTCCCTTCTATGCCAGTTTGATAGCAACCCACTTAATTATTTGATGGGGCAGACAAGAGGTCGAGAACGCACCCATATACGAAATTGCTTTCCCATGATCCCCTTTTTCCTTTTGTAAAAAATTGGAGAACATCAATGCATGTAACAACCAACACCTGGAAAATTCTCCAGCACTTGTTGGAAATCCTTACCTGGCGGTTCGGATGGCATCATGCACAACTATCAACCTTCTGACAGCAAGACATCTCATAAGATCATAAGACTGGTCAACATACATTCCAGGGTTAAGGAAAGAATAGTCTACCAATATCACAATGTCATGGAGGATGTCTCGTACAAGGTTCTCATCTTTAGAATCCTGAGAAATACAGGCTTTCAGGTTAGATCATACCATTTGAACTCGAGCATTCTCATAAAGATTGCAAACATGAAGGCACACCATGATATAGGATAGAAAAGCACAACTTCCTCTGAGTAAGATGCAGATAAAGCATGTTATGGACCTAAAACAGGAAAAAATTCTCTTTTGACTTCCATAAATATCCATGGAGAACCAGAACTTCATCAGAAGGCGCGACTAAATCTCTCGTATATGAAGAACACCACATCACATAAGACTTAAGGTCATAGTGGAAGTAAATATCCAGGTTATTTAACAGTAAGGCTGGGTTGCAGCTGATATATTTTCAGCATGTTTTATATTGCATTGAAAATCATAATATCCAAGAAGAGACTTTTATAGTTATTTAATAGCAGAATATGTAGAGAAGGAAAAGATATTGTCATGGCTTCGGCAACCTCCATGCAACCATCTTATACAATCACAGATTTTTGTTCCTGAAAAAATAAGCAAAATCACAAAACGTTGTGAAGTGCTTGTGTGTTACTATAGAGCAGCTAGAACAAATAGGCAACAGTAGCAGCAAGTTACAGCTATTCCAATATAAGCAGCATGTACATGAGTACATCTAGTAACTGATGCCAAAAGTTTCAAGCTGGAAGCCACCTGAGTAATATACTTAACAATTCCTAATGGGGTGACAGATAATTAAACTCATCGAATTTCTCATATATATACCCTCTGAGGCTCTAGTTGAATATAAAGATGTTACAAAATAAAGAAACAACAGATAAATTCTAAGACTCTAATACTCAAGTGTTTTATAAGCTCTAATGTATCAGGTTCAGAATTGAGCTTGAAGAAACCTAATATTTGACTCAACCTAAGCAGACAAGATACAAAATCCAGATTAATAAAATGGTCGCTGCTGAGGTATAGAAAGCTCACTAATTTAGTAATCTGAATTACCTATTATGCTAACAAGATCAAGATGCAATTAGGAACACCTTCAGATATCAAGACTGGATTGCCAAGCAAGAGTGCAATCTATGCGGGTATTCTTATTTAGATCACCTAATCTTTTCATCAGATACACTGTTTTGATATGTCCAAAAAGGTAATTAAAAGCCATAACAAATTAGCAGCTCAGAATATCAGCTAGCAACCAACTTCTGACCAAAAAGTTGATGAAAGGTTCAGAAAGGACTTGCTAGACTCTTTTTATGCACATCCTTTTACATTTTTATGAATGAGAAAACAAAATTGGATAAGGTACTGCAACCTCAGTACCCCATGTAATCAGCCAATGGTCGTGGAGACTAAAGTGTTTAAGGACCAGGAGTTCCTGCCATATGAAAACAATAAAGTAATACATGAAAATAGTCATTTTGCAATGTGATTCCATTAGATACTTCCGCTCATTTTGTGTTTCAAAGGTGATGATGTTCCTAGCAAATTGCATCAACTCACTTCTTTGTCCGCACTTCCCTTGTCTAGGGTAATTTAGAGATAGCCCCTCTTTTAATCATACTTTACCTTGGTCAGAAATTGAGAACCAATTCATAAAGGTTTGGCGTCATGGTTATAGTCGGTCCTAAAAGTGTCTATTCTTTTGTGGAAACCTCATTTGACGAAAGAAGGTTTGCACGACAACGACTATAAGATACGTGTCCAATTTATTTGTTGCTTTTGAAGGTAACTGAATATACAAGTTTGTTGATGAATGAATCTTATGGAACACATCAAAGAACACTGTGTTATGGCAACCTTTTATTATGATAAATCACAAAATTCCATTGTTTGAAAAGCTAAATCGTAGTAACTGCAGTCTGCAGTTTGGATAATGACAAATTATCATGATAAACCCCCACCTAGCTTTGTAGACCAGTAATATACAACAACCCCTCCCATATCAAGATAATATGAGAAACCATACAGAACAGAGCTTTAATTGGTGCGAATTGAGGAACAGAAGGTAATTTATTTTGCTCAAAATTAATTGAAATTTCTTATAAAAAAAGAAATATGCATATTTAATATTTAAAACTAAGGAAGCATACTACGTGAATCAGATTGCTTAGAATACCTTTCATGCTAAATTTACTTCAACATTTTCCCCAGATTTTAGGCATAAAAAATTAAAGAAAAAGAAAAACAAGTTAAATGGAACATTAGGGCTTTTCCTGTGACATTTTCTATAAATTGAACGCTCTTAACAGGCCATTAGCTGCCATTGCAGATGCAGCAATCCTTTCTTCTCTAATGAAAAATGGAAAGTTAAATTGATATTATTATACTATTCAGGTCCTAAAATCCCAAATCACTTTTTTGATTCTCAATAAGCCTAAAGGACAATATCTAGTCTTTTTGGGAAGGAATATTACACTTAAATCATAGAAATATATAATTGAAGAATGTATTTTTCAGAGAAGTTTATGTGAATCACTTGATAGGGAGTGCAAATCGTTGGAACTGTCAGAGGCCCATGATTCAAGTTGTAACAATAAAGCATAAATTGCAAGATTCAACTAGATTCCAATCCATAATTCTTTCTAGATCAAATATTACTTGTTTCATCAAGATAATAGAATAGAAATCATGAAGTTCCAAACAACACTCGTTGATGCTGTTGCTTTCCATGATAAGTTACAGCTTACAAAAAAAAATATATAATAATTTCCTTCTTATCATCTTTAGATACTAAGCTTTGTAATAAAATTCATATTTAGCTCTTCACAGACAAAGAAGGAGCATCCTTCTATCTTTTTATAAAAAACTACATAATAAGTTCATTTTAGTAAACATGTTTGCTCTATAGATGTGGAAATCTTGAAATACATATATATGAATGGTGTGATGTTAACTGAAGATCTTAACTAGAAAAATACTTTGGTAAAAGACTGATACATGTTTTCTAAATAGAAATGGAAAACTTGAAATGCGTAAATATGAATGATATGAAACTTGAAGTGTGCATATATGAATGGCATGACATGTAATTTATAAGCTGTTAGGGAGAAATGTGTGCATGGTGTGGTGGTGGCGGCAGGTGGGTGGGGGTATGGGTGTGTGGTGGTGTTTTTTTTGTTGGGTGGTGGTGGGGGGGGGGGGAGGGGTACACGTGCATGTGATGAGGAGTCGAGGGTAAGGAACGGTTTGTCTAACATCGCAAGCAATGCTGGAGGATATGTACTTGAAATAATGCTAATTGAATTCATCATAGTATTTGGATAGTGGAACTTACTAAGAGAGAGGCGACAGGCAATGTTTGGTCCATCAGCAAACTCAGCAATATCTCTGTTTTTCACCATGTAGAAATCAGAATCTAATCAGAAAAAGAAACTTCACTGGAAAAACATCCTCAGAGAGCAAGCAAGGAAGAAGAGAAAGAAAGGAAACAAAGAATACAATGACTTTATGCTCCAATGATTTATAAGAGATTTCATAATTGACCAAGAAAAAGACATAAGAAAACAGCCAGCATGGCAGATTCCCTGGGTAATTTAAGGAAATTCAACTTCCATTTAGTTCACCAAAATCAAATTGTTACAAGTTGTTTCATAGTTAACCTTTTATCTTTTGCCATTTCTAGTTGGTCTTCATGCACTCTACACTGTGATACTAAACTTCCATGCAGTTCAAAGTATTTCTCAAGCACAAAGACTACAAGACCCACATTGATGCTACTCAAGAAAAAAGGAGGTTCAATTTGATAGAAAACCCGCTTAACATTTTTTCCCCAAGATTTTATCAGTCATATGAACGCACATTGCATCTTTTGGCAATCCATGTGTTCGTGAATTTAAACACAAGATATAAAAAAAAAAAAAACCCAAGACTTGCTCCTAAGTTTGATCCAAAAGTTTGATAAATAGAAGTGTATCTTGAGATCCAATAAACTACATAATGAAATTAAACACCAAGATTAACTTACAAAAACAAAGTAATCAATCCACAATAGAAAACCACAACATGTAAAGAGAGATAATTACCAAAGAAAATGTGATTCTGGAACACAGTCAATGAACTAACAGCCCAAACCCTCAACTCCTTCTGCAACTCCTCCCTCGACCCCCCAGCTGCTCGAACCTTCAAGCATAACCTCAACAGGAAAGCCTCTACAATCACAACCCCAGCCAAATACCCAGCTCGACACCCTTCTTCATTAAACCTCTGCCTTATCTCCTCACTCACCAACGGGAAAAACACTCCTAATCCACTCCCTTTGCAGCATCTCCCCACTGTCCAAACCCTCACCAAATCAACAAAACAAGGAAGCAACCCAGTACCAAAATCCGCACCAACCCAACTCTTTCCACTGCAGATGCTAATGTAACTAAGAATCCCTTCGACTAGCCCCTCAATCTCCCTCTTCAACTTCTTTGCAGCCTTCCCACTGAACTTCCCCTCTTCCAACAAGCAGCTATAGATCTCAGAAATGGCCGGAGCCAGCAAAGCAACGGTTTTCAACCCACTGCAAGAAGAGGAGCAAGCCGCCAAGAACTGGAGCAGGTTCTTGATAGCGAGAACTCGATCGAGCGGGCTCTCGGACGAAGAGAGGGTCTCGTGGTAGTTGATGGCGGAGTAGAACCAGATGACCTCGAGAGGAGGATCGGCGCTGGACTGGAGCAATCGGGAGAAGATCGAGCGGAACGCCGAGAAATCTAGGGTTTCGCTGTGGATTGAGCTCAGGAAGCGGTCAATCGACTCCTTGAGCATGGGGGCGATGTTGAAGACGAGGCCGAAGTTGGGGGACTTCGCCGCCGCGATTGGGGACTCAATGAGGACGGAATCCATCGGCAAAGAAGGGGAGAGTGGTGATTATTTGAACCCTAATCCCAGCTTCTTGGAGATTGGGCCGAGGATTTTGGGAGGGTTTTTGAAGGGGGGCGGGTTAGGGTTAGGGTTTTGAAAGTTGGAAGTCGAGGAAGCGGGGAATCAAAGGTTGGGGGCAATGGGTTTTATTATCAAGCGCCAGGTGGGCATCAAATTTGAATCTTACGTTGTCCGCGACCGGGCCGGGCCACAGAGCCAGGCCGGGCCTACCTCCAGACCAAGAGTGGACCGACCCAATCCGCTGTATAGCCCACAGGCCCAGGAGCAACGACGGTCCCTTTGAATCTGCCGAGTGTTTGAGGTGTGCGAGGGACTGGGGTAAGCATATGAAGCCATGATAGGGGAATGGATGTTTCCATCCAAAAAATGAGGAAACCGCCCACAAATTATTACAAGTGTACCATAATTTTTTGATATTTTCACTCTCAGTAAAGTCAAAAATATCCCTTTTTCCTCCCTTCCCTAGTCTCCCCTAGCCTCCCCCCTCTCCGGCCTTCCCCCGATCTCCCCCTCCTCCTCCTATCCCTCCCCGGCCTCCCCTGATCTCCGAGGTGGATCTGGCCAACAAGCCAGATTTTTTTTTTTTTTTGTCGGTGGGAGGGAGGTAATTTGGGCTTTTTTTAAATTTTTCTGGGTGCCTGTTTTTTTTTTTTTTTTTTTCCTGAGTGCCTTCGTCACATTTGTGGGTCTTAATCATTGGGGTGCATAATTTTTTTGGTTTGAAAATATCCGCTCCTGATAGCCATCACCCTCCTAACTGTTTGGTTGCCGTAACTGGCCGTAATTCGTAGTTGTAATTGGTAAAATCTTTTACAATTGTAAATGAGTTACATGTATGTAAATTTTACGGTGTTTGGTTGGTAATATAAAATTGTAAAGTGAGAAAGTGTATTGTACTTTACGGTGTTTGGTTGTCGTAATGTATAAATCGTAAGTGAAAAAGTTGATCACAAAATTAACTATTTGGTGATTTTAAAAGTTTTAATACTGCAAATAAATATTAAAAAAGTTAAATATTAAAATTTTTTAATATTAATATAAAAAATATTACAAATTTGTATGACCACAAAATTAACTGTAACTGGGCTGTAAATGAGTGGTAACTGGGTTGCAAGTGAGTGTTAGTTGAGTTACGTAAGTCTTTTACGAATTACGATCCAAACAAACGCTGTAGTTGTAACTGGGTAGTAAGTCATTTACGAATTACGGAGTTTTACGCGAAACAAACGACCCCTTAGTTCACTGGAAAATTGATTGATAGGAAAGGGGTGTTCTCACCCTTTTCACTGCCGAAAAACTTGCCGTTGGGCTCTCTGAATTCATGCCCACGGCAAGCTGGGCATGAGGCCCTGTAAATAGGCATCAAATTTTAGAAAATAGAAGAACAATAAACGTTAATACAACTGCGAAAAATTCACAAACTATATATCCTTTTTCAAACCCAGATGCCAAAACAAGATTGAATTGTGAGATTACAAAACCTTTGTAACAGTATTGAATATGAGAGATTACAACCTAAAAAGAGAAAAGAAAGAAACTGAGATACAACTTTCCACCTTCGCCACTTTCAAATGGCCTCCCTCATGGAACTTAAGCTTCAGTCTCCTCTGTGATTGACACGCAAGAGCAAGAGCGCTCTGAATTGCAACTGCCGACTGCCATGCCCGAAGAGAGAAGGATCAGATTTGGAGAGAACAGTGGAAGAAGAGTGTTCTGGAGCTGTTCACAAACTACGGCACTCCAAGCTACTGTGGGCTTCGCCTTTCCAGATGAAGAGCAAAGCGAAGACATGAAGGAAGTCCAAGCAGGTCACGGCAGCAAAGGAGCTTACAGAGGTTGCCAAAGCTCAGTTGAGGGCCACAAGATTCTCCTTCGTGTTTTCATGTTCCTCCTAATAATGAAGTTGGTGTTTGCCTAATGTTTTGCGCCTGTAATGACTGAAATATGGGGGCTGCATTGTGATATCCTGTCAAGTGCAACATGAAGAAGACACATAATATGAGGGGATATGGAATGGGGAACATTGCAAGTTTTAGAAATTCAACTTCTGCGGTGAATAAATCTTGAAGTTTGGGTCCAGATTAGAAGTTCTGGAAGACGAGATAACATCAATGCATATAGAAGCAAGTATAGCAAGTAATGAGATGAAACTGGCATAAAAACTGAAAGATAGGAAAACTACATATAAACAAGAAGCTACAAAGACATACTTCAATAGAATCTGTGACCGCATAATCGAGGTGGTAAAATGCATTTGAGACCAAAAATCCCGAAATCCCAAATTGAAGTTCGTCCTAAAAGCAATAATAGAGAAGTTGGATGTGAACAGATTTTTTGCAGCAATTTTATGTCCAAAGTTTGCTTCATGGGGAGTGCTGCACAAATTTGCCTCCTCTTCCCCCAAACATCATACTCTGAATAATAATGGCCTATTATCTTCACAGCCTACAACCATCCCCCCACCCCAACAGCGATGCATGAATGCGCAAAGCATAGTCCAAATAAAGCAAGCAACGAAATGAAATTGGGAAAAAAAATTTGTACATGACAAAAATGCATTGTAGGAACAGAAGCAAATATGAAATATTTAGGGCATGAATGTGCGGGAAATGTTGAAAATAAAGTAGTGAAGTATGCATAGTTCAGTTGCAATATCAGTCCTTGGACCAAATTCTGATGTCTGTGGCCTAATATAAGTTAAAATATCATATCAAAATCAGAGAAACAAGCTGTAATAGCTATTAACACACAGTTCAGGACCTCAGGTCCAATACCACAACTTGAGAGCAAAATCCAAAATTTCCCACAAATTTGAAGTTATAACCTGAGACTAGAAACCAAAAAAATTTGGCTGTGAATACATATTTGAGAGCAATATATGAAGGTTAATGTTAGAGTTATTAGTCTTACTCTCTTATAGTGGGTGTAGTCAAGTAATTATGAGTGTATTTATCATCATATGTTAATATAAAGTCATATAAGGTGCAACCTAGGGTTTCAAGCTTGCGCACTTTATTTTCCCATTTCTTTCTTCTCTATTCTCCTCTCCTTTCTTTCTACTTTTAAACTCTACTTGGTATCACAGCAACTTGAAAGTACTGCATATCCCGTCCATCCTGCAGATTGAAATTTTTGGGGCATTTTTTATGGTTGTGTGATCATTGTTCGTGGTTCCTTTATGAGATCTAGGTAATATTGTAGGCGAAGAAGAAGTAATTCCACGATAATGAAATAGGGAAATTGATTACTGCAGTGAAATTAATGGTGCAAACTATCTCGCCCGGTTTAAATCTATCAAAATAATATTGAGGGTGAGAAAGAAATTGAAGTTTTTTTTTGAAGATCTCCCGCCTGAAACAACGGCTGATTTACGAGGATTGGATGAGTGCAAATGCATATATCATGTAGTGATTGTGGCATATTGACGCCGCACATCACCTCTAATGTTCAGTGGTATGAGACAGCCAAATAGATTTAGCCAAACAAATTTGAATATATCTTGAAGAATCCTATTCATAACAGCGGAATATGACCCGTATTTACAAGTTGTATGAGCTATTATTTACCACAATGCTGAATGTGAAATTTGTGAATGACTACTTGGCTGCAAAGAAGGCCTTATGGGAGGAACTGTTGCAGTATCATCCGGTGACTACTGATCTGAAGGAAACTCCGCAGCAGAAAGAGGAATTTCATATTTCTCTCATCCTACATGATTTGGATACTGCACTCGAATCTTGTAAGGCACAAATCCTTGCTGAAGAGGAGTTACTTATACGAATACTTCTCTCGCCTAAATCGTTCATTTCTGGGACACAGTATGTGCTGCCAAGTAACAACTCTTCGGCCTTGATTACTAGTGCCGGTGGCCATGGTGGTGGTAGAAATGGTTGTTGGCCCAGAGGCCTTCCACTCTAGTTTTGATGATGATTAACTCATATAGTTATGTTTACTAATAATCTTGTGATGTTTAGTTTCAGATCATTAACCAAGATGTTAGTTGGTGATTAGCTTCAACAAAGGAGTTTTGAAGCCTTCACATGGTGATTCAAGAGCCCGAGCAACAAGATCATACATAGCACTCGTTGGAGTCTAAATCGGTGGATCACGGAGTTTTGGATCGAGTCAACTTGAAGATGGAGATCGTCAAGACTTAGGTATCCTAATTTAATTTGTGTTTTAGATCCATGTGTAAAGATTAGATAGTGTGATATGCTCAAGTTCACAATACACACACGTTTCATGTTTTGGATATTGGTTTTTCGGTTTTTAGTTAACCGATATTGGTTTTCATGAATAGATAGTATTAATACAAGTTTACTTTGTTTAAGTGTATATTAGATATATTCTATATACATGTAAGCTTAATTTCCTAGACAAACTTATGTTAAGATGCCTATTCATGAGGTTTGTGTTTTTAACAAAACATATTTTTGGAAATAAAAGACAAAAACAATGATATGTATATGTTTCATGTATATTGGACCTATGTCCATATGCAACATGTTTTAAAATGATTAAGTATCATGTTTTTGTATTTGGATATGTTTTGGACAAAGTTTATTTGAAAAAATCAAAGTTTGGAAAAATACAGGTTTGGTTTTCGGAAATATTTGTAAGACACAAAAATGGTTCAAAATGTTTGATATTTGTCTTGAAATTTTTTTCACATGTTTGTATATCAATGAAAAATGATAAAACTATTTTTGTGGAATTTTAGAAGATTTATGGGATTTATTAGAATATTTTTTAACAAGTTTTTCTGACCCAGATTTTTGCCTGACAGGCTCTGGCGGTCGACCGACCGGTCGACCAGACCCCAGAGTCGGTCGACCGCCCGGTCGACCGACGTGCACAAGCTGTGCACGTTGGACAGGCACTTGGGCTGGTCGACTGGGCGGTCGACCGGGCAAGAGAGCTTTGCTCTCTATTTTTGACGGTCGACCGACCGGTCGACCGCTGGCTTCCAACGGTCATTTTTTTGACCGTTGGCGGTCGACCGGGCGGTCGACCGCCAGCCGTCTCTGGCTGAGAAAACAGCCAATGGCTAGTTTTTTGGAGTGGGCTATTTAAACCCCACTTGTTTGAGTTTTTGGTTAAGATTTTCAGAGCAAAAAATTTCTCCTATTCCTAAGTGTTTTTACAAGGTTTTCAAAAGTGTTTTAGAGCCAAAAGATCCATCTTATTTGTTTTAAGTGTTTGTTTATTTCAAAGAAAATAGGTTTTGGGAATTAGTTTCTTGGTCTAAAATTCTATATCTATTTGATATTTTCCCAAGAGATTTTCTTTGATCAAAACACTTGTTTTTTCCACACTTGAGCTATATCTCCTATCCTATTCTATTAGGATCATTTATTTGTGGGAAAATTGTTTGTGGTTGAGGAAACCACCAAGTTATAAACCCTTTCTTGTTGTATCCCTCTTTGGTAGAGGTGAAATTGGGTTGGTGTATGCTCCCTCTTTGGTAGAGGTTGAGGTTGTGGTTTACTCTCTCTTGGTGAGGTGGAGTTAGTGTTGGTTGTATCCCTATTCGGTAGAGGTAATTGTGGTTGTTTGGCTAAAGGGCATATCCCTCTTTGTGAGGTGGATTGTGTTTGTATTGCCTCGGTGGCATTTGTAAGGTTGAGAGAGGAGTTCGGTACTCCTAGTGGATTGGAAATCCTTCTCGGTGAAGGCGGGAACGTAGAGCTCGGTGCTCGAACCTCGAAACACATCTTCTTATTTGCGTTTGATCAATTGACTCTCAACCCTCTCTCTCTTATTTGTGTTGTGCATTTATTAATATTGCCATATCATATATATGCTTGTGTTGTGCCTTGCATTGATCCATATTGCTTATCCTTATATGCTTGGCTTGTTTGTGTGTTCCTCACTTGTGCTTAACCACGAGAGCATCATATAGCGCCTCAACTCTTATTCAGAGGAATCAAGAGGAGTTAGTCCAGAGCCCTTCACGGGGAATTCGGCTACACTCGTTGGTTGCACTAAGTGTTGTTGCAAATTGTTTTGTAATTCCGCATTTAGTTCTTAGATTAGCCTTATCACCTATTCACCCCCCTCTAGGTGATTTCAATTGGTATCAGAGCCTACGCTCCTGATATTTGGTTTAACCACCTAGGAGTGTGATCTTGGTTTGCTAATCTATCATTTGCATTTGCACGTATATTTGTTTGCACACACTCATGGATTGCTTGTCACCTCCCATGTTTGATGTTTCCAACATTGACAAATGAAAATTTAGGATGTCCATGTATTTGAAAACCCTAGGCTTGCATGTTTTCCTTGCCGCTACCAAGAAATGCTATCTTGGTAACCGCAATCATATAGGGGCCAATACACTTGCCCTTGAGGCTATTAGAAGCACGCTAAACAAAGAATATCGTATACTGTTTCTAACTTTGATTCCGCCTTTGCAGTGTGGAACAAGTTGACCACCTCCAAGCTTCAAATGCCCAACATCATGGAGGATGAATCTAGTGGAGAATCCGAGTCACAATGCTTCATGGTCCAAGGGAATAACTCCCTTGAGGTATACTCGGAAACCCAATTAGATTGTGATGATGTTAGTTCTTCATGTGATGATCATGTTGTGCCAATGCCTTGAATGAAGAACTATCCATTGTATGTGAAAAGTTATTAAAAAATATAATCTTTTGAAAAAGAAGAGTTTTGAATTAAAAGATGAAAACAAAGTTCTATGTTCAAAACTAGATTTGGTTTTGCAAAAGAAAGGAGATTTCTAATGAAAGGGATTCATTGAAATCTAAGCTTGAACTTGCCCTAAAAGAAAATGAATTTTTGAAAAATAGAAATGATTATGAAATAATTTGAAGAAAAATGAAAACTTGTCTTCAAAAGTTAATTTTGTTTTAAAAGAAAATGATTCTTTAAAAATGAAAATTGCTTCTCTTTCAAAAGATTTAGATGTTTGTTTAAAGAAAAATGAATCTTTAAAAATTGATATAGATTCACATTTTTGCCATGCTAGTATAGTATCACATACATCACCCATTGCATGCTCCACTTATTCTTTAATTGAAAATGATATATCCATACTAAAGAAGAATATTGATTGTTGGGCTCTACTTTGAGCCATTGTGTTTTGAGTCATATACGTTTGGAATCTTGTTTCGAAAGAAACAAGTTCTATCTATGCGTGCACACCCTCCACGGCATACACATGCTCCTCACGGTCACACCCATCACACTATGTATGCTCATGTGTACACTTGTACACATTGTGGACGTAAGGGCCACCTTGCTAAATTTTGCTATGATCGTATACATGATGTTAATTTAGCAACTAAATTTGTTTGGGTTAGAAAGGTACTAACCCCCATGGACCCAAAAGAGTGTGGGTACCAAAGACCACCCCTATTGTATTTGATGTAGGTGTGGGCTCTCGCATGACGTGAGAGTTGAGGTACCTTGGAGTGGATGCGTTCCAAGCTTCATGAGTATTATGTGGATGCATCACTTTCAAGGGATGTTTGGTGGAAGGACCACCTTGGTTTGGAGAACTATAGAGGTGCCTTCATCGGTTTTGGTATCTATCTCTAACTCCCGTTTATTATTTGCATGCTTTTCATGTTCATAAATTTATAGCATATCATGTTTTATTGCTCATTATGCCTATGCCATGTTTATTAGATTAGTTATATACATGTTTAGTTGTTTGAGACACCCATGTTTTATATGGATCTATATTTATGTGTTCTCACCTTGTTTTAAACTAATATGTATACCCTACATCTAATGCACATGCATATACATAATGATCGTTTTTATGCTTATCATGTTGATTTATTTCTTGTTTTATGCTTTAAGTTTTGAATATATGTTTAAATGTTAGTTTTCATTAAGACTAGGATTTATACTTGTACATAGAGTGGGCCACAAATAGATCTTTATATGTTTGTACTTGAACGCTTATTTGTACCCATTAAATGTGCTAGTATAGTCTAGTTTTGATGATTCATGCATTTGACTTGTATTCATATTTTATCCATTTTTTATGTGTTTATGTTTCACTTCATGTATATGTCTATTTTGCCAAACCTTAAGATATACATGTATACCCCTTGAGTCATTTGCCTTTCATGCAAATCTTTATTATGAACTCAATTGTGTTTAGGGATATGTATGTATACTTCTTGTGTTGTCACAACATACATATGCCTTGAAGTATAAATTGTTTTTAATGAAATTTTGGTTTTTCATGTTTTAAGGAATATTGAGCTTTATTGCCAACTTTCGTGATTATATGTTTCACCTAACACTTGTACACTCATCTTTCTTGTTTACTCATGTTTGTTTTCATGAGTCATATTCATGCTTCATCGACTTTGAGTATTGGATATCATGTGAATTTCATATTTCATGAAATATATTTTTGTTTTATTCCTTGCTTGAAGGATTTCGTACAAGTTAACAAGTTTTTCCATTTAACTAGTTTCGGTATTCTTTGTTATGGTAGAGTTTTCAAACATACTATATTTTTCAAACCTATTTTTGAAAACCCCTACCTTCTAAGGGCGGTTGGCTGGGAGACCATGCACATGTATGCTTTATAGTGAAAATCATTTTAAACTTGAGCATGAAATGGGTGGTAGACAATATGAGATATACACTTGATATTATTATTATTTCAATTGGTATCATTGGACTTTTTCAATTGGTATCAATATTGACATTTTTGTATACTCATATATTATTTTTATGTATGTATGCTTTCATTTGGTATCATCTATTTTGATTGGTACTCATTTTTCATACACCTATACATGTTTTATTTGTGCTTACTATATCCCTATATTGTTGAGCACAAATTTTGATTATGCAAAGCTTGAATGTTTAATGACTATCACGTTTCTATTAATGAGTTTTCAATTGGTATCTTAAACAAGCTTATGCATCGTTTTATTTGGTATTTCATAAAAGGGGAGAAAATTCATATTTTTATCTTTCAATTGGTATTTTGTTTACCGTTGATTTCTACTCCCACACTTTATGTTGAAAATTGATTTTATTTTGGTATCATATGTTCTAAAATGACAAATATTCACAATTGGTATCAAGATTCTGTTTACTTTCAATTGGTATCTATTGATCTATTTCTTGCAATTGGTATCAAGATTTTATTTTTTTTCTCACAATTGGTATCAATGCCTTATTCACTTTCAATTGATTTGTTTTATTTATTTTTAAAGAAAAGTAAAATCTTTAAAAATAATTTGATTTGTTTTATTGAGAAAATTCAATATGTTGTTTTAATAAGAATTAAAAATAAAAACAAAATTTTAAAAAAAATGTTTTGATATGATTGCATATATGCAAGGGGAGCTTAACATCTTTTCTACATATATATTCATGTTGAGTGTATCCTATATTGAGGAGCTTGACAACTCTTCTTTATGCAATACACGTGTGTAGGGGGAGCTTCACATCTCTTCTTATGCATTGCATATTTTGTGTTATGTGAATTAGGGCTTGTCATCCCTCTTTCATGTAATGTATATATGTAGGGAAGTTAACTTTGCGTCTTCCTCTTCATGAATGTATATCGCATATATTCTTATTATTGATTTGATTTGAGTTTACCCTTTTATTGATTCTTTGTTTCGGACAAAAAGGGGGAGAACATTGTTTTGTTTTACTTTAACCCCTTTGTTGATGATTGACAAAAAGGAGGAGAATTATTTGAGTTTATATGCATGTTTTATATGCATGTTTTGTTTATCTAGAAACATAGTTTTTATTAGTTTGTTGTTTAATTGGTATCAAGAGCATGTTTTTGTATTTGGCTTCAAAAGCTTGATTTATGCATGTCTATGCATTATCATGTTTAATATTCCTTGTATATTTTATTGTTTATTGCTACATGAGTTAAGGGGGAGCTTCTTTGAAGCTTAACTTTAATCCATGCATATATAACTCCATGAGTTTTGTCATCATCAAAAAGGGGGAGATTGTTGGCCCAGAGGCCTTCCGCTCTAGTTTTGATGATGATTAACTCATGTAGTTATGTTTACTAATAATCTTGTGATGTTTAGTTTCAGATCATTAACCAAAATGTTAGTTGGTGATTAGCTTCAACAAAGGAGTTTTGAAGCCTTTCACATGGTGATTCAAGAGCCCGAGCAACAAGATCATACATAGCACTCGTTGGAGTCTAGCTCGGTGGATCACGGAGTTTTGGATCGAGTCAACTTGAAGATGGAGATCGTCAAGAAGACTTAGGTATCCTAGTTAAGTTTGTGTTTAGATCCATGTGTAAAGATTAGATATTGTGATATGCTCAAGTTCACAATACACACACGTTTCATGTTTTGTATATTGGTTTTTCGATTTTTGGTTTAACCGATATTAGTTTTCATGAATAGATAGTATCAATACAAGTTTACTTTGTTTAAGTGTATATTAGATATATTCTATATACATGTAAGCTTAATTTCCTAGACAAACTTATGTTGAGATGCCTATTCATGAGGTTTGTGTTTTTAACAAAACATATTTTGGAAATAAAAGACAAAAATAATGATATGTATATGTTTCATGTATATTGGACCTATGTCCATATGCAACATGTTTTAAAATGATTAAGTATCATGTTTTTGTATTTGGATATGTTTTGGACAAAGTTTATTTGAAAAAATCAAAGTTTGGAAAAATACAGGTTTTGATTTTCGGAAATATTTGTAAGACACAAAAATGGTTCAAAATGTTTGATATTTGTCTTGAAATTTTTTTCACATGTTTGTATATCAATGAAAAATGATAAAACTATTTTTGTGGATTTTTAGAAGATTTATGGGATTTATTAAAATATTTTTTAACAAGTTTTTCTGACCCAGATTTCTGCCTGACAGGCTCTGGCGGTCGACTGACCGGTCGACAGGACCCCAGAGTCGGTCGACCGACGTGCACAAGCTGTGCACGTTGGACAGGCACTTGGGCCGGTCGACCGGGCGGTCGATCGGGCAAGAGAGCTTTGCTCTCTATTTTTTGACGGTCGACCGCTGGCTTCCAACGGTCATTTTTTTGACCGTTGGCGGTCGATCGGGCGTTCGACCGCCAGCCGTCTCTGGCTGAGAAAACAGCCAATGGCTAGTTTTTTGGAGTGGGCTATTTAAACCCTACTTGTTTGAGTTTTTGGTTAAGATTTTCAGAGCAAAAAAATTTCTCCTATTCCTAAGTGTTTTTACAAGGTTTTCAAAAGTGTTTTAGAGCCAAAAGATCCATCTTATTTGTTTTAAGTGTTTTGTTTATTTCAAAGAAAATAGGTTTTGGGAATTAGTTTCTTGGTCTAAAATTCTATATCTATTTGGCATTTTCCCAAGAGATTTTCTTTGATCAAAACACTTGTTTTTTCCACACTTGAGCTATATCTCCTATCCTATTCTATTAGGATCATTTATTTGTGGGAAAATTGTTTGTGGTTGAGGAAACCACCAAGTTATAAACCCTTTCTTGTTGTATCCCTCTTTGGTAGAGGTGAAATGGGTTGGTTTGTGCTCCCTCTTTGGTAGAGGTTGAGGTTGTGGTTTACTCTCTCTTGGTGAGGTAGAGTTAGTGTTGGTTTGTATCCCTCTTCGGTAGAGGTGATTGTGGTTGTTTGGCTAAAGGACCTATCCCTCTTTGTGAGGTGGATTGTGTTTGTATTGCCTCGGTGGTATTTGTAAGGTTGAGAGAGGAGTTCGGTACTCCTAGTGGATTGGAAATCCTTCTCGGTGAAGGCGGGGACGTAGAGCTCGGTGCTCGAACCTCGAAACACATCTTCTTGTTTGCGTTTGATCTATTGACTCTCAACCCTCTCTCTTATTTGTGTTATGCATTTATTAATATTGCCATATCATATATATGCTTGTGTTGTGCCTTGCATTGATCCATATTGCTTATCCTTATATGCTTGGCTTGTTTGTATGTGCCTCACTTGTGCTTAACCACGAGAGCTTCATATAGCGCCTCAACTCTTATTCAGAGGAATCAAGAGGAGTTAGTCCAGAGCCCTTCACGGGGAATTCGGCTACACTCGTTGGTTGCACTAAATGTTGTTGCAAATTAGTTTTGTAATTCCGCATTTAGTTCTTAGATTAGCCTTATCACCTATTCACCCCCCTCTAGGTGATTTCAATGGTGGCCGTGGTGGTAGATATGGTGGCCCTGTGGTGATCGAGAAGGTGGTCGTGGTGGTGACCGTGGTGGTGGTCGTAGTCCACCACGAAAGTGTAAATATGTGGCATAAACGGCCACACTGAAGAGTATTGTGGGACAAATGGAGTAAACGTGAGTATGCATATCAAGTGTATAATGAAAATATACAGTCCCAGATCACCAATTCTGCTCCTAGACATGATGCTTTCGGCTCTAATCAGACTTCAGCTTCCGATACCTCTTCTTCACGTGAAGTTAAATGCTCTTGCTAATACCTCCTCTCGACCTACTGCAATCATGACACATATATGTAATCCAGCTTTTGTGACAACTCAGTCACCATCCACGTCCTAGGTCACAGGCCGAAACAGGTGAAATCAAAGGACATTACTACTTATACAACTGCAGGTACATGTGAAGAAATGATTAAAAGGATCGTATTTGCCAGAGAATTGGGAGTGCCTATCATAATGTATGACTACTTAACTAGGGGATTCACTGCAAATACTAGTTAGGCTCATTATTGCCGCGACAACGATTTACTTCTTCATATCCATCGCGGGTCATCAACTCAGGAGCAATCTCTCACATGTCTGATATAAATTTTCTCTTTCATAATCGTTGTCTTAGAAAACATAATATTATCTTAGCTGATAGGTCTACTCATCCTATGCTTAGAAAAGGTGTCATTCTCCCTACCCAATTCAAGTTGTCACAGTAGTATCAGAAATTTGGAAGTGAGATACTTTGAGATCTCTCCTCTCAATATATTTAGATACAAGAAAGTCTAAATCTACTCATATTCCTATTATACTCCTAATATAACTCATATACCAAAATACAACTCCACTCATTATAAAATTCAATTCCCTAGCACTCTCTCTCAAGCTGTAGCATTATACATCATATATGCCTAGCTTGTCACAAATAAAATCTATCATTGTTTTACCAACTGATTTAGTAAGAAGATCTGCTGATTGGTGTCCTGATGATACATGTTTCGTCACAACGATCTTATACCCAAGCTTCTTACAAACTATATTACAATCAACCTCAATGTGTTTTTTCTCTTATGAAACACGTCATTTTCAGCAATGTGTATTGCTCTGCTTTGTTGTCACCATATAGTCTCATGGGACACTCTGGGGGGAAAACCAATCTCTGTCAATAAATCTTTGATCCAGGTTAGCTCTAATATTATATTTGTCATTGTCATATACACTGATTCTACACTGGACCGAAAGATCACACTCTGCTTCTTGTTTTTTCATGACACAATATTTTCTCTAAAAAAGATACAATATCATGTGATCGACCTACTATCAAAAGGGCGCGCTACCCAATCCGCATCTGAGAAACCTACTACTCGAATGTTTTCGTTATCTTATTAGAGAAGTCCTCTCCTCAGAGATTTCTTCAGATACCCCAAAATCTTCATATATTGCCTGCAAGTAAGTAGTCCTCAGTGCTGACAAAAACTGACTCATCGCGCTGACTGTGTATGTGATGTCTGCTCTGATTACTGTCAAGTAGTTCAGTTTCCTCACAAATCTCCTGAGCATCCTCAAGAAGCTCCTTTGATCTGGCGGCAGCTTTGTATTCGCATTCATCAGAAATCAATACTCATGCTTCCTAATATCTCAGCCTCCAAAAGCAAATCAAGTACATATTTTCTCTGCGACGAATGCCTTTCTTGGACCTAGCCACCTCAAAGCCTAAAAAGTACTTCAATATCTAAGATCTTTGGTCCGAAACTGGTTCTGCAAGTACTTTAGGCTATCAATCCCCTTCGTGTCATTTCTTGTGATCATAATATCATCTACATACACAACTAGTAGGATTCTTTTTCCATGTTGTATCCACCAATTTACAGATTATCAATTTTGCCATCAGAATCATATGTTACATTGTCCCAGACCATCAAAGCCTACAGTTGTCAGTTTCTATAATTATAATCGATGTAGTTTATGATTTACCTTTTTTTTAGAGAAGTAGTATATGATTTACTGTGTATACATGTATACATGATAGAATATATAACATCATATGTTAACCATTTGTTTGATAAGATGATTTACCAATGATGTGTTTATGTGGAAGTATACATAGGCCAACACACACACCCACTTGGGTCCTTTGGAAAAGATATGGAGATGAATCATTCCCATTCAAGTTCAATATTAGGCTATTAAAATTGAAGATCGACTCTGTTGGAGTTGATCTACATTGTTAAGAATGTTTAAAAATAAAAATTCAAATGTTTTGAATACTTTTTTCCTTATTTTAGGCACAAAATGAATGGCCGAAATAGTGAGTTGGTTAGTTTAACGGTATAGAGTATTTAACACTTAACAAAAGTTGGTGTGTGAGAGTTCTTAAATGTTTAGATCTTGATCAAATGGTCAGATCGAAATTTGTATGTCTAAAGTCATAGATCTAAGTAACATGGTACTTTCAGCCGTACATTTTGTGCCTACTTGATGCATGGACAAGAAAATTATAAAATACTTAATTTTTTATTTTTAGTTACTTTAAGTAGATCAACTTCAACGTAGTGAATCTTGTATTTGAATATCGTAGCATTGAATTTGAGAGGAAATGATTCATGTTCAAATCTTTCCAAAGTAGCCAAGTCTCTTCTGTCTCTGTGTGTTATGCACACCACATGCTACATGTAACAGAACATGATACATGTGTGTGTACACTTATATTTTGAGTTTCGTTCCAGAGGTTTGGATATATTGTCGAAGAAAATAAAAAATCTGCGCTTTTGGGTTGGCAAATTTGTAGTTTTCTAAAGCTTGCAATTTTTACAGAGTCAAACAGTTTCATATACGAATCAGAAACTAAATTTTCAATAGAATTTGAACATTTCTAACTAACAATCAGTCTAATTTTTTCAGTTACTAAAAGATCGAATTAACAATAAAAAAACTTTTTTCCTAAGCAAAAAACTGAAAATGATCAAAATTCCCCATTCAAATGAAAACCTAGTTGAATGTTTAGGTAACAAAATTATTTGAAATTGTCTTGAATACAACAATCAGAGAGTAGGCGGTGCTACCTAGCCGCAGAAGACCGCCTCGTCGCCGTCGAAGCCGCTCGGGATTAAATCTTAAGCAATTGAAGGCAAAAATTAAGGAACGCACAAGAATAAACTTTGATCTTGAAGGAAGATCTTGAAACAAAATCGGATCTTTGATGACTTCAACTAAAACCAGCAAGATCTTGAAACAAAATCACACCTTTGTTATAGATTAGGAAATTAACCACCAGGGTTTAAATCGGACTGCCCTCGCTACCTTGCCGGCACCGCCTCGATGTCCGCCGGTCGCCACCGCTCTTGTACAACAATTTCGGTTTTTGGGTCTCCTACGGAAAGAAGCACATTGAGACTCACCAAATTAATTAATATACTCACTAGATTATTACAAGAGTGCCATTAGTTTTTTTTTTGAACACTTTTTAAAAAAAAATCTAAAATATCCCTCTCTTCTTCTCTTAGTTTGTCGAGGCCCCTCTTCCGCGGCGACTGCCGCCGTTTCACCACTCCACCCTCCCTGACTCCATTGAGACAGTAAGGGACCGTTTGTTTCGCGTAAAACTCTATAATTCGTAAATGACTTACTACTCAGTTACAACTACGGCGTTTGTTTAGACCGTAATTCGTAAAAGACTTACGTAACTCAACTAACACTCACTTACAACCCAGTTACCACTCACTTACAGTCCAGTTACAATTAATTTTGTGGTCATACAAATTTGTATTATTTTTTTATATTAATATTAAAAAATTTTAATATTTAACTTTTTTAATATTTATTTACAGTATTAAAACTTTTAAAATCACCAAATAGTTAATTTTGTGGTCAACTTTTTCACTTACGACTTATACATTACGACAACCAAACACCGTAAAATACAATACACTTTCTCACTTTACAATTTTATATTACCAATCAAATACCGTAAAATTTACATACATGTAACTCATTTACAATTGTAAAAGATTTTACCAATTATAACTACGAATTACGGCCAGTTATGACAACCAAACAGACTCTAATATACAATGAATGCTCGTAATAAAGTTGACATATTTTATTGGTTTGTGACACTGAGATCCACTTCTACATTCCTGGGGAGTTGTATAGATTCGGATCCTTGCGAACCTTCCTTCTGCCGCAGGTGTGTGAGCTGAATATCCAGGAAGTTCCGAGTTCTCTCTTTTCAGCTTTCAGATGCTTGGGGGCTTGGATCTGAGTCATTATACTCGGGAAAAAAAAAAAGATTTCATCTTCCATCACCTCACATTCACTAAAATTGAGCTACTGCCCAACTCCATCACCACCGTCCCAAATTTGCAGACCTTGAAACTGAAATGGTGTGACCAATTGCGAATGCTACTCAAAGACATGGCAAATCTGACTAGCCTTAGATCTCTTAATGCCGAGGGATGTGCATCTCTAGATCAAATGCCACCTCGAATTGGCCAGTTGAATGCCTTCACACGTTATCGGATTTCTTTGTAGGCAGGGAGATTGGTGGTGGCATTGGTGAGTGGAGGAACTTGGACCTCAGAGGAAAAGAAGCTGAGGCGGCCAGTTTGATCTTTAAAAGCGATTTGCTCATTGAGCTTATCATGGATATATCATGGTGTGAAATCAAAACAAACTGTTGAACAAGTTCTTGAACCTCACTACGACTTGAAAGAATTGAAGTAGTTAGACTGGTACTTTATTCCCACATTAATGGATGAATGTGAGTGTTGAGTTATTAATCAAACTCACCGTTGATCGCTGCATGCAATTACATACTGCTGTGATTATAATATTATTGTTTGCTGCTTAATTTGATAATTATAATAATGTTGAACTCCCTGTTCGGAATTGAGATAAACACCAGTGGGGGTTGTTGGGGGTGGTGTCTGGGGTTTCATGGGCGAGAGGGGGGAAGAGGGGAATGTCGGGGGTAGATGGGCGAGAGGGGGAAAGAGGGGAATGTCGGAGGTAGAGGGGCTGACGGCGGCGGGAGGCGGCGAACGACGAGCAAAATGAAAGTGAAGGAGAAAGAGGAGTATTTTGATCATTTTTTGGAAAATTGGTGGGTGCTTGTTGGGTGTTTTTATCAATTTTGTGGGTGTCATAATCTGATGAGTGTGTTAATCAATTTGGTGGGTGTCAATATCCGCTACTCTCGCCGAAAGAGCGCCGAGAGAGGGAGGAGCTCAGTCCGAGACTGGAGTTTTGAACTTAAGAACACGAATTTGATGATCCCATGTCAGAGTTTGACCTGATACGGTTCCACAAATGGATCTTGTACGATCCGACCCAAAGCCGGATCCAACCCGGTCCACTGCCACTCCTTTCCCCAGGATCCACCTTTGCCCAGCTAGACCAATGAGAGCGTATTAACCACGTGGTCGATTCTGGCGCGAAACCATTTATGTATCCCGAAAATAACCCCAGAAAGTACAACACTAATTCAGTCGGACCAAACAGATTGTGTCATGTGTAAATCGAAATCATTATTTTCATGCCTCAATTCGACATTTTGGTTCAAATCCCGACTCGAATCTAGTCCAGTACAGTCCAGAGTCTCTCTCGATTTCTGCAAGGGCAATTTTTCAAAAATACTTTTTAAAATTTTTTTTCAAAAATAGACTTTCTCAAAAATAATTTAAAAAATAGACTTCTCTCAAAAATATTTTCAAAAGTAGACCTCTGACATGTCATGTCAGCGCCACGTCGGCTTCACGTCAGTGCTGGCCGCCAGCATGGCACCGGCGGGAGACTGGTTATTAGTTCGCCTAGGGTTGACAACTACGAATGAACCAATATTTTCTTTTACACTGTGCTCGGTTGCCCGGGGTTGCCAATCCATATCAAAAAATTTTTTTTCAATTTTGGGCTTGATTGAGGTTTGGCACCCTCGGCCAAGCAAGACTTGGGCAATATAATTGTCCAAGTTTGTTCCTTTGTCTCCAATCAGCATGTATGATAAGCATGCATATATAAATGAACACAATGAACATGCATGCATGAACATGAAAAAAAAGGTTGGGTTTGATGGGGGCTGCCAACTCCGACTAAGCCATGCATGAGGTCAAGCAAGTGGACATTATTCATTTGAAATCTAGAGGGAAGTTCGGCTGGAGTTAGCAACCCGATCAAGCCAAAAAAATCAAAAATATATATATATATATATCTTTTGTTCGGGGTTGTCAACCTGATCAAATCAAAAACGGCCTCTGCAGCGCTAGCATCACGCTGGCGGCCGGCGCTGTCGTGACCTGCCAGAAATCTGTTCTTGAAAATATTTTGAGGGCCTATTTTTAAAATTATTTTTTAATAATGGGGTTGTTTTGAAAACTTGCCCTTACCGCTCTAGAGGTTTAGCTCTCAGTAGAGAGGAGAAGAGCACCATGGCGAAGCTCTCCGCTAGAATAATCATTCTTCTCTTCTCATTTGTCGTGATCTCTCTCGCTTCGGCCGAGAAACCAGCGGCTGCTGCTCGACGAGAAGACATCCCCTTCATAAGATGCCAGGTCTGCGAGAAGATCGCAGAGCAGATCCACGGCCAAGTCAAGAAGGAGGAGTCTGAGGTCTCACCAAAAAGGTCACTACTTTTTCCCTTTTGTTCGATTCGATTTCTTGTGATTGGTTTCTATTGGTTGCGTGATTGATTGATTTTGGATGTTCGATGATTTGCATTAGGTTTCGGAGTACCAGATCATCGAGATCGCGGAGAATGTTTGTAATTTGAAGAAGGAAGAGGCGGATTGGGCCCTGCAGATTGATATAGTCGAGAATGGGGATAAATTGGAGGTAAATCAACAATTTTTGGTACATTTATTTCTAGGTAATTTTGATGTTTTTTAGACTACAGTGGGACTACAACATATAATTAGTATGGATTTTTATAGGTGAATGCTAATTATTTAGAATATGGGTTGACTGAGGATGAGGATCGTAACACTTTTTTCTTTGAGAATTTTTTTTTTTGGTTGTTGTTGAGCGAGTTCTTTGAGAATATTGAGCATTTTAAGTTGATGCTCCTGTTCCAAATTCACCTAATTCCTTTGAATTATATTCATTGATATCATAAACTAAACTTAAATATCCTGTAAATAGTCGCTGCTAGGGGAACAGAAGTTGATATGACAACGATGGACCATTTCATTAATGTTGTGGCTCTCTCTTTTGTTGTAACAAACAGGTTTTGAATCCACAAAATCAGTGAATAAACTAAAGAAAGAATCACACAAAGCAATCACCAAAGAGAGAAAAAACAAGACACAAGGTTTAACGTGGTTCGGCCTAGAGTGACCTCTGTCCACAAAGAATGCAACGGTGAATCCACTAATATCGAGAGGGGAGATATTACAAGGGTTTACACTCACCGAGAACCCCAAACCACCCCTCAAGAGAAACCATAGTTTCTCATGCACCAAAGAGGGGGGGGGGGGGAGAGAGAGAGGAACCCTAATATTTTATTTCTATTTTTCTTTATTTCTTTAATCTATCACTGATGTTGTATGCTTCTCTTTCTGCAATCGCACAAAGAAAATTCAAACCCTCTCAATTTGTCAAAGGGTCGGGCTCGGGTCGGGCTCGGGTCTGGATCCAAATGAGTCGGGTCTGGGTATTGAGTCATAATATAACACCTTTTCTAGTTAATATTGAACAAACAAGGTCTATCTATGCAAAATTACTTAATTTTTATGGTTCAAAAATCGGTCGATTCATATTGGAATCAGCCGATATCGAGGCAGGATCGGTGGTTCAGAACCAGAATCAGCCGAAATAAGTTGGAACCGGCCGATATCGACTGATTCCATTCTGATTCTGGCCGATTCAAACGCAACTATTGTAAAATTGTAGCAAATTTAACAGTATTTTCCCGATTGTGCAACATGAAAATTCAATTGATTGACAGTGACTCCGCATTGTTGTTGGATTCTATTGGTCTCTTAATCTGATACCGCAAATTAGTGGTGTCAAATTTTATTTCATTTTCGGTGCCTTGTGGGTAGAATGATTATTCTCAAGCCGCAGAGAATCACATGCTTACTCTTTCTAAATATTATAATTGCTCCTCTGCCTTGCCAACAAATCACGAAAGTAGAGAAATTTGAGGAACAAAATCAAAATTGATAACTATCCAGATGAATAATTTGTTAGATTACTTATTTTGTAAAACTTGATTTATTAGAAAATTGTTAAATTGGTTAGAAAATGTGCAATATTTTGTTTAGTCCGATACAAGTAATTAATTTATTTAAGAAATGTTAAAAAATGGTTAGAAAATGGTTGTCATGTATATAATTAGTAGAATATAATTAGTTTGTTAGATTAATTGTTTAAATTTACTTTGTTAGAAAATCATCACAAAATGGTTGCCATGAATATAATTAACTAATTAATTTTTAAAAATATTAGAAAATGTTAAATGGTTATCATGAATATAATTAAATAGAGTATAATTAGTGTGTTAGATTAATTATATTGTAATGTGTTTGTAATACCTTACTAATTATGTTTTTGTATCAACTGCTTTGTATTGTAATATTTTGTTCAAATGTGTTTCAAATTTTATTATTTTAAAAATATCAAAATGCTATTAATTATTTAAATATTTTTAAAAATATTTTAATTATTTTTGAAAAAAATTGATCGATATTGATATCATCGTGACGAAATGAGCGATGACTCATTCTGATACCTAAAGATGCCATTTGATTCCGGTTGCGATTATCAGATTTCGAACCATGTAATTTTTGTTCTCTTGGTTTGTGTAGATGGATCATCGGAGTGGCATGAAATCGACAGTAATGAATTGAGTTGATGGGTTTGGGTTCATACGTTGTCTCAAGTAAGGGGTTATAAAGCTGATTAGGTATTTGGAATGAGCATGAACTCATCATTAATGAATTGAGTTGATGGGTTCATATGGTGTCTCAAGTAATGGGCTATAAAACTGATTAGCTATTTGTTGAGCTTCTGCGAAAAGGTTTGGTGTGAGATATGCATGTGATAAAATATTAACCGAAGCCTTATATTGTTCAGCCTTATATTGTTCAGCACTAAATAACACCAGGAGTTGGTTTAGCCAACTCATGCATGATTTGTATAACGGTTCCAGTTTTTAATTACCTGAATTAATCTTAATCTTCACTTAATCCTTAACAATAATTAAATTTCTCTAATATTTCAGATAATTATCAAGATATATTTAAAAATTTTGCAGCACCTTCTCTATAATATATAGTCTGCACTGGTACAACATTAATATAAACTGGTCTTAATATTGACCATCAATTCATAAACATCTCACACAATTGATAATATAATTTTGGCTTAACACCGCCCACTTATAAATCTCCAACTTTCAATCAGATAATTTCAAGTCAAAATCAATAAAATAAACATGTAATCGAGAGTACTCCCCTCAGTATCACCATCTAACACAATGAAATCTAATTAATTTTAGGTAAAATTAAAACTCAGATATCTCTATATGCACATACTCTAGAATCAGTGTTCTAAAAAAAGGTTTAAGCGGCCAATTAATCATCCGCTTAAATATTTTCGGCCTGAAATCAAACAGAACTTGAAGAAAGCGGTTGTATTACTCGGCCAGGCGATTAATTCGCTTAAGCGATGATTAAACGTTTAATCGATGATTAATTAGTGTCCATTTAAACATATTCAATTATTTTCTAAATGGATTCGAATTTTGAACTCATTAAGCTAACTGAACTCAATTGCAATCCAATAATTGAGGATATAAGTTGTCGCATGTTGGAGAATTAGGGCTCGCTAGCCCTAAATTTATCTGCATCCTCGATCCTCCTGCGGTGACGACGGAGCTCCCGAATCTCATGAAGAAGCTCTCGATGCTCATGCCGACAAGACGACGAAGCTCCTGAAGCACTAATTTTATCTGAAGCTCTCGAAGTTCATGACAGTGATGATCCTTTTGGAGAATTAGGGCTCCTGAAGCTCGACGATGAAGAACTGAAGAAGTTCACAAAGTGCTGATCCTCTTATGGCGAACTCTACTTTTAATGGCAACCTCCACTTGTGGATGATCCTCCCACTATAACCTCCCTCTTTATCGACAGAGACCTTCCCCTGCGATCAGCTCTCTGGTCAGTAGCAAAGCGTCGACGGTGATCTCCTCCTGTGTCGACGACGACCTCCCCCTGGTCAGCTCTTTTCCCTTGCGTGCACATATTTTGCCCAGATTCTTGTCAATAGTCTTTATTTCTTTTAATAGACTGAGGAGTGCCTCAAGCGTGAGAAAGATAGAGTTGCACATTACTTGCAGTTGCATCTAGCAGTGAACCAAAATTGTTGAAAGTATGTTATTTTTGAAAGAAATACATATATTTGTTCATTTAAAAAGTAATTTTTAACTATAGTTGTTAGAGATGGAGGTAAATTGATGTACTTTGAACTGATTGACATTTTAACTTTTTAAATTTCTCTGAGTACTAGCAATTTATTTTTCAAGTTATTTTTGCTATATCTTTTATGCTTTTTTAGGAGTTCATAGAATTCATATTTGCATGTTTTAAGTATTATAATATTATTAAATATTAAAATAATAATAAAATGTGTAATCTGTTTAATCACCGTTTAAATCGTTTAAGCATTATGTCTCTCGGACTGCGGCGTACTGAAATCGCTTTTTAGAACATTATTTAGAACTAATTCACACATGATCAATATTTTAAATATCGAATATCGGCGATATACCAGTCGGCAAAATATATATCGGATACCGAATATCGGGTGATATATCACGATATGTTACTAAATACTGGTTGATATATCAATAGTCAAGAAATAATTTATTATCCAAACATCATATAGAAACATCATTGAAATATCACAATAAACAAAATAAAATAAAATGATTTCTCAAGCAAAAAAATAATAATTATCCAAATAAGTAACTATATCGACCGATATATCGGATATTTCATCTCGGATATCGGGAGATATATTGGCCACGTGGCGATATATCGGTCCAAACGATATCTAGTAAATTTTTGCACTTATCGTATGGTTTTGAATAAAATATCGATATCTCGGCCGATATATCGGTATATCGGCCGATATTTAAAACAATGCATGATCAACTGTTCATTCTATTTTAAAACATCAACTCTATTTATACGTATAAACAAAAATTTCAATCATAATTAAGAGCTTGGTAGACCCACATCAGGGGTACTCTGAGTTATTTCAATGCCATACTCTTACATTTAGCCAGTTTTTATCTCTAACTGGACCAGAAAACATGAAATCTGTGGGGGGTGAGCTCAACAGCTCAGTGAGTGGGGTTAATTCTTTTCTTAATTGAAACAAGATATTAATAGTGTGTGGTGTACATGATACATGAAATACAGTATACATAGTACATGAAATATAATACACGTGGTACATGAAAATACGTGCTATATGACTGTCTTAATTCAATTATCTATTTACTACCAACAAATGTTCAATTTGTATTTACATGTGTAAAGCAACCAATGTTAGTGTTTTTATCTCAATTTAATAGAACTGTATTCTAATGTCCACATTACTATATCCTGATAACACATATAAGTGTACACACATATGTATATCACATGCGCGCGCACACACATATCAATCATACACAGAATAATAACATTTCACCGTTTTCGACTCGTACAGGATCCCTCCGGCCTCTTCCTCCATAAGATACAAACACACCCATATATGCCACTGATCCCACTAAGAATTCAATCAGTAAACTATATTAACTAGTTTTATCAAGAACTATCATCAATAAATACATGCATCCACATCATATCAAGAGTTTGATACCAAAATTAAATACATCAGTTAATGCAACCACACCATACTTATTTTACTCATAATTGACCAACTTCCTCATTCATATGCTATTCATGTGATAATTATCGATTCTTTTGGAATCTGTAATATAGTTGTTAACATTCATTCATCACAGTAAATATTTCGTAAATAACTCTTAATTTATCAGAAATTTCACTCACTTTTATTTATTAGTATCACAGTCGTGGAGCTTTTGTCCCCACGACCGCCATGGCTCAAGAATCGTCCGAATCAATTACAGATGGTCAAGATATCGTCCGAATACCCAAAATCGATAATAATGGGTCAGTTTGCAAATTATAAGGTACATAATGTAATAACTTTTTCTCATCAGGAGTCTGAATGAAATTTTACCTTTCTTTAGTTTGCAGGTCAGGTCGGGTTTGAAACCCAAACCCACTTTTAATATAACCCAACATGAGTTAGTTCTCTTCTCCAACAGTAGCAACATCCCCTCTCCTGCGTGCCCGCTCCATCTTTGTTCGACCGCCACTGGTCGCCAGCGCTCTCCGGCCAGCGAGAGGGAGAAGAGAGAGCAGATAGATATAAGAGGGAAAGAAAGAGAGATGGAGATGAAGATGATGATGGGGATGATGTTTATGCTGGTGGTGCTCTGTCGCATCTGCAGCCCCAGCTCCCCGCCGCCGCCGCCGGGCGACCATGGCCGACATTCTCCCTTGCCGGTCACCCCCAACTTCAAGAGAAAGGAAAAGTTGGAGATAGGGAGAGATAGGGGGAGAGAGTGGGAGAGAGAGGATAAGGACAAAAATGAGAAGTTTTTCTCTTTTTCCCCTGATGTTTAGTTCTAATTTCTCACATTTTGCCACCCCTCTCCATTATCCAAGAATAATCCTAGCCCTTCATCACACATTCTCATTCACACCTACCCCATTCCACTCACTTTCATTTAGTATAAAACATGTATGTATATACATGTATATCCACTTAAAATATTACTCCACTTATACATGAATAATTTATGTACACATACTCCCATGTATGTGTATCATTTTAAATGTATTCTATATAAATAACTTGTATTCACTAATTTATTATAATTAGAATACAAAAATATCTATTCCCCATTTCATATAAATTCCATCAAATTAAAGGGTGATATAATTATCAACCAGAATTATCTATTCTAATCATCGAATATTATCTCATTAATCAGAATTTAAATTATAAATTTGGATTTTAAAAATCCAGGTCTCAGATATAATAAATCCAGATTAATGAAAATCAGGGATTATCTTATAATTGAATATTAAAACATTAATTAATATTTTAAAATCAGGGTTGTTATATTCTACCGCCTTATGAAAGTTTCATCCTCGAAACTTATCACAATTAGAATAGGTTAGGGTGAAATCTCTGTGTTTCATCTTTCAGTTCAATATGGCTTCTACAAATTTTAGTTTTTCTCCGCAAAATTTTTTACTAGATGAAATAATGCCCCTCAACTATTTTACCTTGTAATTATAATCTGTATTGGTTTCTAAATATGGAATATGTCCTCATTGGATTTCAACTCAAGTCTTGTTTGCATGAATGTTGATAGCTCAAAACTTTTCGAGTTATTCGAGAAATATCTAAAAATGTACGATGAATTGAGAAAAAATTTCAATCCTTCTCACACGGATGTTGCTGCCTGACTCAATGCCCGATACAGTAATTTTTACTTCATGTTCGATGGTTGCTTGTTAAAACTAATCTCTAGTTCAACCAAGATTAATTCCCTTCTTAACATCAACCTTTGTTCTCAGAGCTCTGAATTTTGAAATTTTTTCCAGTGATGAAGTTAATCGATATTAACAGATCCAATGTGATTTGGATATTCGACTGGTCTAATGTATAAGGGATTCAAGTTACTTTTCTTACTGACTCGTGTCACTCCTTTATTAGAGATGTCTTAAAAAGCAATTGAAAATTTTCAGAGATCTGCAGTGTTAATCCGTATGTCTTGTCTGTTCGGATTAACCTTTTATCTTTTCCTCAACTATTTGAATCTTTTCCAATAACTTAAATTATTTATAAATCTATTTTTATTTTGCCTCCTCTTCTTGCCATCGGATCTACTCTTTCAATCATATATAACAATAATTATTGAAATCCCCCTTTTAATGATATTCTTTGTTCCATTAAATTAATATCTTTAAAAATTTCTCTTTACGATTATTACTTGATTAGAAAATTTATAACTTGTGTAAGGACTTCCGCTCACTTCTTCGTCCATCAATTCTTCCGATATTTGTTATCTCTCACCAACACTGTGGATTCTTCTACTCAACTCAATAAAATCATAAAATTATAAAGTTTGAATTGATTCATATTAAATACATGGAGTATCAAACTAATTGGTTTTCAAAATTACTGATTTTCTATTAATACCCTGACCACATTATAAAGTATTCATTTCATTACTCGTTAAATTGGAAATCTCTATATCATAGTTATTTCTAACTAAGTATTGCTTTCAATTCCGTTTACTTGATTTCAGTTTCAGTGTTAACTCCGGATTCTATAAATACCAATTCAATATGATCGGTGTCTATAATATTGATTCCACAGGTTCTAAGCTTCCATAAAACCAGTTAGATACTACTAACCTTTATAATTATCAGTTATCATAACTGAGTTAGTACTCACATTAATAAATTCAATAATTTTCAGCTGTGACATCTACTGTCACCCTACTTGACAAGATTATGAATCAAATGTTCGCAAACTTGCTTCCAGTAACCGTTCGCATAATCAATTCCAATTGTACGGATTATCTGTTTATCATCAGGTAGTTAACTAACATATCCACATTTTTATATGTATCACAACTAATGCTACTTTACTAATTGATTTAACCATAATAACTGAGCTTTCTCTTATATTATCCGCTTTCACTATTGATCTTACGAGTTAACTATTCCTCTCGTATGTATAAACATATCAGGTTATAGAATTAGATTATTAACCTATTAAAAATCTTCCATGTCTTACCGAATAAATTCATCACATAAGATTGTATTAATTAATTGAACTCAGCTAAATCAGATGGTACATGTATTGCACCATACATTAATTAATTAGGCGTATTCAAGAAAATCTTTAATCAATCTAACACCAATATCAACTACTAACTTCTGATGTTAATCAAACTAATTTTTACAATTAACCAAATTTTGTAATTATCATTTATGTATGTACGTGGCAGGGCACTGATCTAAAGTCAATACTCAATGGCTAATTATGATTATCTAAAAGGTAAAAGATTTCTTGTTTAGATGTAACAAAATAATTGTAATACTTGTAAATTTTAACAAGTGTCTGTTTCATTTATACAGACTTTTTATATACCCAATTTCACGAAATATGTATCAGTCCATTGACTTTCATATAAAAGATCCTATTACTATACATACAAAATTTCTTCATTAAAATCCCGACCATAACAACAGTCACTCAATATACTGGTGAACTCACAAACATATTTTTTCATCGTCGATTGTCCTATCAGACTCTATGGGTATCCATGATTCTATATCATCAGACTCTCTCATCTAAAAAATAGGGAGAAATTATATCAAACTCTTTTCATATCATAATCTCACGATATAAATCATCTCTATATAGCGATGCTCTTCAAATAGTATCAAAATCCAGAATCCTTTTAATATGACATATCTCTTGTATTCTTTTATCCGAGTTTTGGTTATTTCATAATTAGATTCTTAACAAGGTTCTTCGCTCTGATTAAATCTTGATTTGCCTAATATTTAACTACTTCCTTATTCCAGTATCTCATAGCACTTGCAGCTCATACTGAGGACCTGCACTCCCAGTAGAATACATCTAAATCAAGACATGTGAGTATACTCTCATTCGAACATTAGAAAATAATCAATATCACGCATCTTGAGATCAATCATACACATCAGAACCCACTACCCTCTTATGACTACCCACACACAATCACACAATCATACAAATAATACACACATACATACACATCAATCCTATTGACCAATCTTGATTTTGAAGCAAACTTTCTAGATCGTATCCTTATACTTTCATGGGCCCTATACCTCAGCTCTACTCCTTATCTCTAATCATGAGCTCTAATACCAACTGTAACGGTCTTAATTTTTAATCACATGAATTAATCTTAATTTTCATTTAATCATTAGCAATAATCAAATTTCTCTAATATTTAAGATAATCATCAATATTTATTTAAAAATTTTAGCAGCACCTCTTTTATAATATGGAGTCTGCCCTGATACTATATTAATATAAATTGATCTTAACATTGACCATTAATCCATAAACAACCTCTCACGCAATTAATAATACAATTTCGGCTTGACATCGCCTACTTATAAATATCCAACTTTCAATCATATAATTCCAAGTTAAAATCAATAAAATAAACACATAATCGAGAGTATTCCCCTCGGTGTCACAATCTAACACAACCAAATCTAATTCATTTCCAGATAAATTAAAACTCAGATATCTCTATAACACATTCTTGAACTAGTTCACACATGATTAACTGTTCGTTCTATTTTATAATATCAACTCTATGAAACATTCACATTAAGGGGTCGTCGATGATTGTGATTAGAACTACATGCAACTCCAACTACAGAAAGAGCAACTGTTTGTTTTGATATAGTTGAAACTGCATGTAGTTCTAACTACAGTTTTATAAACTTCATTTAGGGGCTGTTTGGATTCAAGAAATTGGGTGGAAGTGAGGAAGTGGGAAGTGTCTTTTCTCATTTTCGCTGTTCATCCAAACACCGGAAAAAAAATGAAAAAAGTTCTTTTCCTTATCTCTTTTCTCCTTTACACAACGTTTTCCTCACTTCCAGAGTGCTACAGTTAATTTTGTGGTCATGTAAATCTCATTTGTAATAAGTTGTAACACAAAACAGTTAATTTTTTGCTCATGTAAATCTCACTTGCATTCTAATTACAGTCTAATTTTTATTTTTCTTAATTAATTTTTAATTTAATATTATTTTGCGGTCAACTTTGTAGTTAACTTTTTCACTTTCACTTCCACATTACCATCCAAACACCGGAAAAGACATAACATTTTTCAAACCACACTTCCCAACAACATCCAAACATCAGAAAACTTACTAACCAATTCCCAAGTTCCAAAGGGAACTATTATTACTTCCTCACTTCTTCACTTCCTCACTTCCACCCTTAACCAAACAGGCCCTTAGTGGTTGTTTGTTTCAATGTAGTTGAAACTACACTCTAGTTTCAACTACATGTAGTTTTTACTTCTGCAGTTAGAACATGTGGGTATGTGTTTGATTTGACAGCTTGCAGTAGCTCTAATTACAAGAGGTGAAAAATAATTGTTTGGTTTAATGTACGATTAAGTTGTATTTGCATAGAGTTATTAAACAAACATATGTGGCGTCCTCTTTTATCTATTATATTTCAAGTGTTGTAATTGGAACTAAAGCCAATTTGGTTGCAGCTTCAACTAAAAAAGTCCAAAATGTAGCTCTAGCTACTGCAATTAGAACTACATGCAACTCCAACTATAATAAGACAACTAGGTTGTTATTTACTATATTTGAAGTTGCATGTAGTCCAACTACAAGCATCCAAATAGCCCCCTAAGGGCTTTTTATTTTAGTTGGAGCTACGATCTAATTGGTGGTAGTTTCAACTGTAGCAGTTGAGCTATAATAAAGAGGATGCTACATCAGCCTCTTTTAACAATTTTTATGCAATACAACTTTATCATGCATTAAGCCAAACAATTGCTCTTTATTTTCTACAGTTGTAACTACAACTGTAGATTGTCAAACCAAACATATGACTTGGTGTTCTAAATTTATAACTAAAGTTTATACCACTTGTAGTTCCAACTACATCAAATCTAACAACCCCTAAGAGAAATAAAAGGTTGCCTAGAGATTCAATTATGTGAACTAGTGTTAGAGATAATTAATGTAATGGTGTTATTTTCCAATCTTTTGGAGAATCAGCGAAATTAGAAGGTTCAGGGTAAAATAAGAAAAAAAATGATAATAAAAGAAGTTTCAAGGTGAGTTATGCACTGCAGTTAGGTTTTGGAGAACATGCATTGATCAAACTGAGCTAAGCATTGTACTACATTCTTATTTGTAGTCTTTAAATAGATCCAAAATCAGTGGATTATTTTGGTGGCTGGCGATATTGGATGGGAGGTTGGACCTATATCTCATGGGATTGTAATGATCAAGACATTTAACGGTTGCTTATTATTGTATCTTGTGTTATAGAGTCTCAACAAATGGGTTTTCTTTTGGGTGCTTATCTATTGCGTTTGGTTCTCCATGAACTCATTCCCACACTCGCCTTATTTTTGCTTCAATTTCTTCCGAGCTTCTTAAGCTTGACCAACTAGTTTTTTCTATTATGTTTTATTCCTTTGTTCCAGCATATTAGATAACAAAACTCTTTTCAATAAGATGGAAATTCATTATCTTGTAAAATGATGTAATTGAAATGTATTTAAGATGGGCTAGTGCTTTCTTCTGCAATTATATTCTCGCTTAATGTCACATTTCATGGAAGTAGGGCTAATAATTTCCATCTTGCAGCTAAAGCACTCCTTTTCCTAATGATAGGAATTGTGTTGGAAGAATAACATAGAATAGTTTTTTGTTTCAAAACTTCCACATTCCAACCCCTAAATGCAATCATTCTCCTAATGTTAGGACTACTCCTTGAAGAGCCGGACGAAATGTTTCAATTTACTCTATATGCCTATGGTAGCAGGTTTTCATAAATATGATTAGGGAAGCAACTGACTGATAACTTTTAGAGTATTAATTAGGCCAGCCTACAATTATACATTGAGCAAGAGTTATTCCTTCCTTTCCTTTCCTTTCCATCTTTCCTTTGCCTTATTTTTCCCCTGACTCTTTCTTTCTCCTTCTCGTTTCTTTTCTCTTTCTTTTGTTATCTATGGTTTATGTTTCATCTCTCCAATTTATTTTTCACTGGTATTTAATTCAAACCTTAATGAAGTATGGATATGTGGGGGGTATGTGTAGTGTGAGACACAAGGTTACATGGCTTGAACCTAGGGATGCATGTACCAGATCATAGGTGACACATGTTTTGTAAGGGCCCATACTTGCTCCCAACAAATGTGGAAAGTTCTTACGTAATATTGATAGTCTGCAGATGTAGTCTGCTGATACCTTATAACATTTTAACATGTAATTTATTAGGTTGAAACCTTCATGTTTGTGATTTAGTTGGGCTTCTATATATATTCCCTACTATACTCTTGAACTAGTCACTAATTTCTTTCTATTACAAGTATTTAAGTACACAAAATATATTAAAATTTTATAGATCTTTCTTTCTGCCACAACAATCCTTTTCAATTTTTTAATATTTTATACTTCTGAAAATGTCTGTGAACTATAAATAAGTTATTGGGTATTACTATTTATTACTTAATGAAAATACTGTATGTTAAATAATTTTCTCTGGTGTGTTTGTGGATAGTGCCATGGTGATTATATGCACAGTAGTAGTATTAGGGTAGGAAAATGTAATAAAGCAATAACTGGCTGTTATCAAGAAAAAGGTGAAAGGATAGTGTAAAAGAATTAGAAATATGAGGTAAGAGGAGAAAAAAATGAACATGAAAACATAAAATATAGCCAATAGTTGTGTTAGTCTAGGCCTGTATTATGTGCTGTGTCCATGTCAACTGTAACATTTCTAATGAGGACCGAACTGACGGAGAGCCGTTCTAACCTATATTATATTTATCTTTGCTTTCTAAATAAAGGAAAACCTAACACTTCATGGGAGCAAATCCTGTAACTGATCAGGAAATGAATATTTCTATCTGGGCCTGAGTTTTGTGAAACTATTGTAACAGTTTAAGAAGAAATGAATGCATATATTAATGTGATCCAAGAGCATACTCTTTATGCACCGACAGACCTTTGTTTCAGCGACTTATTTCTGTGTCTCCTGTTGGTTGCCCTCTCCTTTTGTATTGAGATGTTTCCTAAACTGGATTCTTATACAATAACTATTTTTTGCCATGCAGCTCATTGATCAAGGTACTGAAGGGCAATGCAACACAGAATGTAAGACCATTGAACGTGCCCGTCAGGAGGTTAGAACTTTTATTGTGTGTTTATATTTCAGTTGCATTTGGTGATTCTTTTAGTTTTATGAGAAGAAACATGTTTTTACCTGATTATATACATATAACCAGACACTTACCTCAAACTGTGTGATATCAATGGCACAAAAGTCTATGTTCACATTTCAACTTTCATTTCCTAATTCTTACTGGTTCACAATTTATGTACATGCTGAGGGTTTAGTAAACATTAAGATGCCTTATAATTGACATTTGTTTAGATACTAATTGGTATTCAGTCTATTGACGTGTTTAGGGACTCGAAAAATACTTCAGGTATTAGTGATTAGTGCATACGTGCGTGATGGAATACACTGACCTAGCAAATATAATGTGGCCTTACGGAGGCTACTTGGTGTAGCATTAATTGCCATCATTTTCCAATTATCACAAAGAGTTCTAGATGGGTGGGAATGGGGGTGGAAGTGGGTGCACAGTCGTGCTTGCTTCTGTTCACACGCTCGTATATCTTGGTTGCATGTGTTTAAACTTCATGACAGGTAAGCTAGGTTTCCCAAGCTGCAAGCTGGCCCTTTACACTTACTAGAAAGCCTCTCCATAGACTCTTATTTTCCTTCGCAATGACTTGGGCATTGGCATGTATCATGATTATATCTGGACTTAAGAGTTTTGCTCTGGAGCTGATCCCTTATTGAGTGGAAAAATCCTTGGATGACAGTGATGCTTCAGTTTAGTGCGTGTGTGAGGGCTTTTCCTCTTGGATGTAATGGTCCTATGCGGAAGTTGGGGATTTTATTTGAAGCTTATTCAGTAATAATGAAATACATTAATATTTTAGTAAGATCAAGATACTAGAAACTTTTCGCAAGCTTAATATACATTTTAAGCTTCCTTAAAGTGTTAGTAGTTTTTTAAGTTGTAGTTTGATTTCAAGATGATATCTACTGGAATTTCAGTTTTCCCTTTCAAGCTCGAGCTGCCTATTTTACAATGCACATGTGAGGGCTCACAGCCACACCACAATCATTGAAGAATGTTTCAGTCAATAATGATCAGCGGTTCCTTTGCAACTGTTTAAAGAAAATATGGCACCTCCAGAGTCCTTTTCAGTGTTTAACTTCTCTCTTCTGCAAGCAAAATCTGCAATGTTTCTTATTTCATTGAATAAATATATTGTGCTTGTGTGTGATTTTGTTCAGTTGCTGACACACCTACTCTAACACATGGAAGATCCAGTGCCATAACAATAAAAAAAAATGCAATGAAATCTGAAGAAAATAGGACTGTTATTTAGTCCATTAATCAACATCAATTGCAAAACATATTTTAGTTTCTAAATTGGCTACCACAGTTCAAGAAACTTGTTAAACAAGTCAACTATATAGTTCCAATCGAAGTTAAATCATCCCAACCTAAACTGAGTAATAGCTATCATAATAAAACTAGCAAAGCAAATTATCAATATCAACTAACAAAGCAAAATCCAACTTTATGAACATCTTTGATGATAGAAGTGAATATTATCAAACAGGTTTAATCATGACAGAATTAGAAGGACCTATTGACCTAATGAAATTTGTGGAATCTAAAGATTGATGTTGATAACTGAAATTCACAGGTGTTAATGCTTAGCCCATCATTTGATTCCAAAAGAAATTTAAAGGGGGGTGAGATCAACGTGCAATCTCTCTTGAACTCAAATCTCTTAAGCTCTCAAGCTAAGAAAACAGCAACTAATTGTCAGTCTTTTTCTTTTCTTTTTTTTCCTTTTCTTTTCTTTTTTAAAAAAGACACTTCAATTCTTCTTCAAGATAAGGAGATTGAAGGATAAAAATGAGGGAGGACACAGCCAACAGAGGGTTAGGTTTTCCTTCACTAAATCTTACAGTGTCGATCTCACATGACTTACCTGTATAATAAGAGATTCACTTTTGCAAAAACATGGGATTGGCTGAAGTTGTGTTTGGAAAAAAAAATGGAAGCCAGGATGCAGCGGCATTAACTAAAGGCAAAGGACTAAATACCCTTAACCTAATATGTTTTTTTCTAACCAAGTCTTAATCCAACTGAACCTAATTTCAATGTCCACCACGAAAGGAGGCCAAATGCAAGCCATCTAATGAATAATTGAAATGCATAAAAGTAAAGTAGAACTCGCAAACTTTCTAAAGGTGTGACTACATTCATTGATAAGGATGAACGACCTTCCAGTGGAAACCTATTTAAGCACTTCTTTTCATAGTGTAAAGTTGTTGTGAGTACGATACCATTAGCCAAAGAATAGGTGAACACTAGGTGAACACCAATAAAATACCAGCAGCCAATCTTATAGCTCACTGTCCGCATTTTGAAGGCTTGCATCTTGTCGGCTTTCACTGGTTTTTGCGCATACTTTGCGCTAATCTTTCAAAGTTGACATCGGAAATGTTTCCAATCTTTCGATGTTCTTTGTGAATTGATCCTAGGTTGTCTGAAAATTATCAGTCACTCTCCGATGAAAAGCAATATTGATGAGGACATCACGCCGCTTAGGAGCCGATTCGATCGAGTCTACTTCAGGAAGCGGCGAATGCAGTTCTTTGGCTTTAGATTAGTTCTGTTTTTGATTTATTTCATGTTGGTAGTTTTTTTTTTTGGATGTTTAGTACCACATCGGTTATTTCCTAGAAGCCTTTTGTAAAGCCTACATAAGGCCCCATAGACTATTTCATTTGGATATTGAATGATTAAAACTTTCCTCAAATTATCTGGTTAAATTTTTGAGTTTATTTGTTCGAGTTTTGGGTGAGAAGCCCGCGTAAGGGGTGGAAACCCGAAATCTTATCCTGTTTTAAATTTCAAAATTTCGGTTACGATTTAAAGGTGATTGCGATTCAGGTTAGTGTTACATCATTTTGGTATCAGAGCCACGCTTTTAATTCCTTTCAAATTTTTCCTAGTCCAGCAACAAACCCCCGATCTAGAACCCAGGTCCATTAAAAAAAAACGCTGTAGAAAATCCCCGAAAAAAATCCCCTCGAAAATCCTTGCAAATTTCCAGGCCATATTGTTCATCTTCTTCACTGAAAATTCAAAAAAAAAAAAAAATACAATCCCACAGTGTTCATCACCCCCATCCTCTACGAACCTATTTGAAACCCTAACCCTAGGGTTTCGTCCTCTTCAGTCCACCACCTCCGCATCACAGTCACCGTCGCCACCCTCCTCTTCCTCCACCACCACATCCATCATTTCCCCACCAAATCAAAGAACCCCAACAACAACGCGATCATCCTCTCCGTCATCTTCATTTATCTGCAGCATCGTCTTTCTCATCAAATGTCACAGTCACCGGCACCCTCCACCGTCGTCTTCCGTCACCAAATCACCGCGCAAGCAAAGCTCCAACCTCGGATCAGTTTCCGATTGCATCACCACCACTGGAATCCCCACGTCGTTGTAGTCTTCTATTCCGCCACCGCTCGTCGAGGCATCGTCACCCCCTTCCCAAGATTCAGGCATCAACGACGATCGACACCCTCGCTACCCCCTCAGATCCTCACGGGCACCCGTGAGATCTCAAGATCTTCCCCAACAGACATCGCCGTCAACCTTCCAATGCCGCTGCGACCTCGCCGGGCTGTCATCGCCATCCATAGCTCCGTCGTCATCACCACTTTTTCTGCCCTAGCTGCGAGTGAAAAGGAGACAAAGTGAAGAGGGGAAATCGACTTTGGGTGAATTTGTGAAGGGGTAAGTAATTCGGGTCGGGTCCAACAAGGCCGAACCCAATCACCCGCAACCCGGATCCAACAGAGGCTCGCTGACGTGATTATTGAGTTACCCCACTGAGTTGACTCAGTCCAGTGTATTCTGACTCAATTCAGAAATAAAATAACGCTTCTGAAGGCCGTTCAGAGCTCATTTCAAGCCTAAATCGAGCCGTTTTCGAATCAGTGGATTCGTGACGACCAATACTACGCGTTTACAACAGTCACATTCAAGTTTGCGCCTCGATCGCCTCTCAGGTAACTTTAAATATTTTGTTCAGTTATTCATGCTACTTAATTGAGATAGCTAGCTATTCCAATTTGTCGCAAGGTAGAACTTATTGACTGTTGCCCACCAAATAGTGAGTTGTGTGATTCTGACCTTGAGTGGTAATCTGAATTAATATTAGCTGTGCAACTAAATTAATTTGAATTCGTGATTACTTGACTCAACTTGGAATTAACTGTGTTAGCACAAGTTTTTGTCACCATCTCCACATTATATTTTTCTTAATCACGAGTTAATCTACATAGCTTAGAGTTGGTATTGTCTTTCATTAATCTAATCTCTGACTCCTGCATAACATACATCTCATCATAAGACAGTTTGCATTTAGAATCAGCTAGAATTTTGCATGCCTATTAGAAGTGGTAGAACTTTTTCTATAAGAAAAACTTCGGCACTAATGAACCCTAATATTTATGACACACTTAACACACTCATTGATAAGATATAGAGATGAATCAGAGCTACAAGAAGTTAGGGATCAGATTGATGTCAATTGTAGGGATCTAGTAACGCGACTCGATAGGCTAGAAACCAAATGAAGGATAACCACAGAGGAGGAAAATTCTCGAAACGGCAGTAGGTCACCCAGGCGAGAGCGAGTTCAACCCTACAATACAGTATATCAAAAGTGTTAAAGTCGATGCTCTTTCCTTCGACGGGTGCTTGGATCATCAGGTTTATATAGACTGGCAGTTGGTTATGGATCGATATTTTCGTTGGCATGAATGTTTAAGTCAAGAAAGATTCGGTTGGTCGTGATGAAACTAATGAGACAAGCGGGACAATATTTGAAAAACCTTGAGAGGATGATGAGGTACATGAGGGAAGACCCAGTGGAAATTTGGGAAGGCATGAAAGAGAAGTTTATGTTGAAATACGTTCCACCGTCATTCAGTCAACAATTATTAGACAAGTGGAATCGATGGACTCAGGGGAACAAGTCAGCCACCGAATACATTACTAAATTTGATGAATATTTGAATCAGGTAGAGCAATCGAGTTAGAGCCTCCCGAACAGACTCTATCTAGGTTCAGGTCTGGTCTTAGGGATTATTATCGTCGAGAGCTCATCGCTTGAGGCATCACGACTCTAAAACAAGCATATCTGTTAGTTACCGACTTAGATGAGTCTAGAGGATCCTATTTTCACCAAACTAACTTTAGGGATAACTCTAAAACTGTCACTAATAGCAGCTAAGTTTTAGCCGATCTCTTCCTGCCCTAAGCAAGCCTGCGTCCAGTTCTTCTAGTGTCAAACTAGCAGGTCCTCCTGGTGCAAAGCCAATTACCTCCGAGAGGAGAACGATTAGTGAACCAAGAAGGGTCAATCTAAGGACCCAATACTACATGTGTCAAGGGTATAGACACCTTGCTAGCCAGTGCCCGAGTGAAACCAAAACCCTCTTCGTGAAAATTCTCATTGAAGATATAGAAGAGGAAACGGATGATGGAGAAGTGGTTGTGCACCAACAAGATGATGACTCGGATGCCTCTGCAGAGTATGAATTAAATGGGTGTATCAGAACCGTCGAAGTGACAGGCCTACCTCCTACTGTAGGCCGAGCCCAATTAGGAGTGCTTAGGTGCACCTTAGCTCAGCTTGAGCCACTCAACGTCTGGAGGACTTTCATATTTCAAACTTGCACAAAAATTGAAAACAAGAGCTGCAAGATAGTGGATAGTGGCAGTTGCATCAACATCGTTGCGTCAAAGTTAATCACCACCTTGGAGATGAGACCAGTGACATGGTTCAAAGACTCGGCCGAGTCGGAGACGAGTCGGCCGAGTCGTATCCGTCTCGGCCCACTCCGAGACGAGTCCGAGTCACAAGTCGGTCGACTCAACTCAGAGAAGACTGACTAGGCCGAGAATCGTAATTGACTTGATCGATTTGGCATTATGATGATAATTTTGTATCTCATCGCAATTCAATGTGAAAATAACTACATTAACATGTATTTATGAATGTAGTTTGTTCAATTTACTATATTGTGCATGTATTTTGATATGCTTCTACCGACGACGCGTGTATTTATACTTTCGCTTTATGTTTAGTATGCTAGGTGATATATTTTGGACATGTGATACATGAACGTGGATGTCTACATTTTTTTAAGATTTATCGTGATTTTTTTCAGAATTTTTTAGCTTTCTATGTAGCGTTTTGCGCGTATCGTCCGATACCGATCCAAGTCACCGAGATTAATCCGTCTCAGTGCCCACCGAGTTGGCGGCCGAGACCGCGACTGTGAACCATGGGGACAATTGCATAGACACTTACATGCTGCTGGTAATTCATTTGCCTAGAAATCATATTTGTTGACTAGAAATTGAAACTGTCATATCATAACAATCATGTGCTTACATTATTGCAGCATATTTTTTAAATCCAGCACTCCAATATTCAAAAAACTTTTCTACACATTCAGAAGTGAGAAATGGATTAAAGGAGGTCATTAAAAAATTGGAGCCGATTTGAATAAACAAGCAAGAGCTATTAATGAGGTAATAGTAATTTATTTATTTCATCGATATAATGTTATGCAAATATTAACACTTGTGATATGTATTCTCACAGATAAAATTATTTGTGGATGGAGTTGGAGAATTTGGAATCTTACTAACTAGAAGAGCAGTGCAACAATCTCTTCCAGCTGATTGGTAGATTAATTATGATGAAGAAGCTCCCAATCTGCAGAAAATTGCCATCAAAGTTTTAAGCCAAACATGTTCTTCATCGGGTTGTGAAAGAAATTGGAGCACGTGGTCGCTGATTCATACAAATTGCGCAACCGGTTGGCAATGAATAAGTTGCATAAACTAGTATTTGTGCATTACGATATGCGGTTGCGAGTAAGAAACTTGACATGCAAAAGTGACACTGATGATTATTACAACCTAATTGATCTGAACAATATTTTCAATAATGATATTTTGGATGAGTGGATTCGTGAGGGAGAACAGCCGATGTTACCACCAGATGACTTAGGTTGGTTGGATGAAGATATTCGTCGTACTTACGAAAGTGGCGGTGATGGCGGTGATGATGACAGCGGTGATGATGATGGCGGTGATGGTGGTGAGGGTGACGGCGGGGGTGATGGTGGTGATGGTGGTAATGGTGAAGAGACTCATGGTGTCGGTGGAAGCCAACGAGGTGGTGCTTTAATATGGGATTCAGAATATTATGCCACACAAAATACAGATCATAGAGGCCGGGCGGGGATTTCGCAACAGCGTAGGATTTGGATCGGTTGGTCGAATTCAGTTCTAGCGATGATTATTCGAGTGGACATGATAACTACTCACAGGGTCATCATAGTCTTGAAGGCCATTTACAGGGGTTGGGTTTGACATCTGGCCAATATTCTGGCACTGATTATTCTAGCACTGGTGAATATTCTACTAGCAGCACTGAATATCGAGGTTTTGGGTATTATCACCATGGAGCTGATATTGCACAACCCCTACCGCCATATTACTCTAATAGTGGATCCTCTGGCCAATCATCTCAGCCTACAGGATCTCACTCACAAACATATTATTATCCTTGTGGAAACTATATGCCTGGTTTCTATACTTATCGCGGGGATGATGATAATGATGATTTTGTGCCTCCTCGTAATTCAATGTGGAAATGACTATATTAGCAGGTACTTATGAATTATTTTGTGCAATTTACTATATTATGCATGTATTTTAATATTTTTCTACCGACGACGCTTGTATTTATACTTTCACGTTATGTTTTGAGTGTTAGGTGATATGTTTTGAATATGTGATGCATGAATTTGATGTTTACATTTTTTTATGATTTGTCATGATTTTTTCATAATTTTTTTGGCGTTCTATGTAGCGTTTTGCGCGTATCGTCCGAGTCCGATCCGAGTCGCCGAGACCGATCCGTCTCAGTGCTGGCCGAGTCGGCGGCCGAGACCGAGACTTTGAACCATGACCAGTGAAGCATCCAAACTCCTACAAGGTCACATGGATCGACGCTACATCCATAGATGTTCAGGAGAAATGTCAAATTTCCATCCAGTTTATCACGTACACAGATAATGTGTGGTGTGACACTCTTAATGGATGTTGGTCATATCATTTTAGGTCGGCCATCGTTGTTCGGCTTAGATATGATCATATATGGACGTACTAACCAATGTTCATTCGTCCATAACGAAAAAAGGTAAAGATTATGTTGAATCAACCGAAACCACCAACCCGAGAAAAAGAGGTTAACAAAGACAAAGACAAAGTGGATGTCCTAACAAAGAAGGGTGATAAGGGCAAAGGTAAGATGGTAATAAATTTGATTAGCCACAATCAAATTAAAAAGAGCTTGCATGAGGGTTCTACTTGTTATGCACTCGTGGCACGAGAGACTGATCAAAAGATCGAAGTGCAGATTCCCGAGCATATTAAACCAATCCTGAAATTTTTTCTGAAATTCTCCCACAAGATCTGCCACGTGAGTTGCCTCTCATGCGAGACATCTAATATGCTAATGATTTAGTCTCAGGAGTAACTTTGTCAAACCTTCTTCACTACAGAATGAACCCTACGGAACATGCGGAATTACAACGGCAGGTAAAAGAGTTATTTGACAAGGGCTTCATCAAAGAGAGTATAAGCCCATATGTGATCCCCACACTCTTGGCGCCAAAGAATGATGGTACATGGCGTATGTATATGGATAATCAACAAGATCATCGTCAAGTATCGCTTTCCCCATTCCCCGTCTTGATGATATGCTGGATATAATATCATGTGCTACAATCTTCTCCAAGATTGATCTTAAGAGTGGGTACCATCAAATTAAAATCCAGCCAAGGGACGAATAAAAAATTGCATTCAAAAGGAAAAATGGGTTGTATGAATGGTTGCTTATGCCCTTTGAATTGTCCAATGCTCCTAGTATCTTCATGAGAGTGATGACTCAGTTGTTTCGGTCGTTTATCGGTAAATTTGTATTGGTATACTTTAATAATACACTGATCTACAGTCGAACTCAGGAGCAACATGTGGGTCATCTGAGGTAAATCCTTCGCACACTCACACTCCAAGCTGAGAAGTTTTATGTAAACCCAAAGATGTGTGCTTTCTGTATAGATAGAGTTATCTTTTTAGGATTTGTGGTTTCATCCGAGAGAGTTTCTGCGAATTCTGAAAAGGTGAGAGCAATCACCGAGTGGCCATAACCCGAACGATTAGGGAAGTCAGGAGTTTTCATGAGTTAGCTACTTTCTACCGTCGGTTCATAAAAAATTTTAGTGCAATTATGACACGTATAACCGACTGCTTGAAGAGCGAGAGATTCCGATGGACTCTCGTCGCCTCCAAAGCTTTCGCTGAAATTAAGAGGATAATGATTGAAGCTCCTGTAACGCGTCTCCCTGACTTTTCGAAGGTATTTGAAGTAACATGTAACGCATCGGCACTGGCGATAGGTGGTGTGCTGAGTTAGGAAAGCCACCCCGTTACTTATTCAGCAAAAAAATAAATGATATCCGACAACGATACTCCACATATGACAAGAAATTTATGTGGTTATATAGGCTTTGCGCTATTGGAGGCAATATCTATTACTGCAGGAGTTTGTACTATATTCTGATCCTGAAGCGCTGAGGTACCTCAACTCCCAGAAGAGGCTGAATGTGAGACACAGCAAATGGGTGGAGTTCCTACAGGATTACACATTTATTCTCAAACACAAGGCATGCAATGAGAATAAGGTCGCTGACGTGCTTAGCTGACGTGTTATAATTTTGATAACTATGAGTGCAGAAGTGATTAGATTTGAGAGGTTGAGAGAAGAGTATGACTCATATCCCGACTTTGGGAAATTTATGTCACGCTACGGGACGGCTTTGTGAAATGGACGATTTTCTATTACAAGACAGTTATCTATTCAGATTTCGTAAGTTATGTATTCCCCGCACGTCCTTCAGAGATTTTCTCTTGAGAATTACATGTTGGAGGTTTGGCTGGACATTTCGGTCAGAATGCATTTGAGGCTGTTGAACACCGATTCTACTGGCCAAGTTTGAAGAAAGATGTCGCTAAGATCGTTAGCCAATTCACACGTGCCAACTGTAGGCTGTTTAAAAAATCACTAAAAGATAAGTCATCAAAAAGCAGAACTCCAGACGCAGTCTGATCTCAGCTCCACTGCGGCACCAAGGCGCGAGGGTCGAAACCCGTGTCTCAGCCCCACTGCGGTACTAAGGCGCGAGGGTCGAAACCCGCATCTCAGCCCCACTGCGGCACCAAGGCGCGAGGGTCGAAACCCGCGTCTCAGCATCACTGCAGCACTAAGACGCGAGAGTCGAAACCCGCGTCTCAGTTGTAACTGAATCACGGCCCACATAACAAGAAAGTTAACCCCTATTATGGAGCGTTTTTAGGGGGCACGTTCACCTCTGGAACCTCTATAAATAACCCCTCTTGCTATTGAGAAGGGGTCGGTTAGTCAGTGGGTGAGTTGATCAGATAATTCTGGGAGAAGAGTTTGACTCGTGAGCTGCCACAAGAAAGGAAAGAGAGTTCAACTCTTCAAGTAACTTGCTGCGTACAAGCCAATCTTTGCATACAATCTCTTTGAGATTCCTGGTCGATCAAGAGCTGTGTCACTCCATCGACCATCCAAAGAGAAGATCCCCAAGAGTTCTTGACGTTCAACCCGGTCAACGGAAAACAAGATTCACTTTTCATCGCCACCTGAAGAACCCAGCATTAAACAAAGGGGAGATTCAAGTCTCAACATCTTCCCTCTCTTGTAATTGGAGTGTAAATCTATTGTAATCTTTCAATTGATTAAGAAAATTTTACAAGGAATCCTACATTTCTCCCGTCAAACAAGAGATGGCGACTCCGCTGGGGACTACTTTCGTTACTGACGAGCAAGTGGTGGCGCAAGGTGACGTCATCTACAGGGGAAAGATGGTTGAATCACTCGTAGAATTCGACCAAGTAAAGTATGAAGAGTTCCTTTCTTCCGGTTCCAAGAGCTCAAAGGCCCGTGCCTACCGCAGGGTCTCTACGGGGATTTGCCCTGAAGTCCGCTCTGAGATTCTCTCAGATGCAGCTCTTGTGAAGGAGGTCATGGCTAATCACGTAATGCGTAATGCTCGCGCCAGCGTCTCTCAGAAGACCCGCGTGGTCAACCTTTCTGGTATCCAGCCAGTCCATTCTCTTCCTCAGCACCAGGTCATCGGATGTTCCCTTCAACCTCCACGACGCAACCGGAACGCTGAACGGTGGCAGAGGAGGCGTGCGCGTCAACTACAAGCTAGAACAACTGACTGTCCAACAGAGATAGGATGCGAGGTCCAGACCAGCGTCTCCTCTGTACCACATCCGACACGTGAAGTCCGCGTTTGACAGCCCAAACGTCAGGTTCACCAGTATGGCTCTTCTGAAGCCCCACTCTCCAAACGCCGATGCGAAGCTCGCGCACCTTGTCAAGCACAAGAGGCACGCGCCTCTAGGCGCGGGGCCCAGCAGCCCTGCATTCCTCAAGCGTCTCTGTTCAGACGCGATAATCAGCAGTGCGAAAGCTGAGTATCTTATCAGCAGAGACGCCAGACTCGCGTTTCGAGGCCACGACGCAAGAACTGCGTCTCAGAACCTTGCAGCTCAGCTGTGCAAAGCAAGGATGCCTCCCACCCTCAACATTGCGAGGCTAGTCTCTTTGATCCCCCTCCCACGGATCTAAGGGATTATTTGACAAGGAAGAGAAGTGCTAATCGAATCACTTCGTCATGTTGCTGCGAACGGCTTATCACAATGCTCTCTGAATGCCGTTGCAGTTCAGGTGCAAACTAGCAGTCTCTATTTAGACAGCTGACTCTGATTCCCCGATCAGCTAAAAGGAATCGTTCCCACAGGAGGAGGATTTTCTCTGATGCTGAATATCCTGAGCTCACTGCAAACATGACGAGCAGGAGTAGGGGAAAGCAACCTGCGGTCAGCTCCGATGAGTCTGACACCGAACCGGAAGGAGTGTACCGATACACTCGCACCCGGACTGGGGCAATTCCCCCGATTAACTACAATGCCCTGGCCCGGGGCATTGAGATAAATGACTCGCATTCCGCTATTGCAGAGTCACAGGCTTCAAACTCTTCTATAGAGAAGGAGACCTTTATATATATGACAAGCACTCCTGAGGAGACAGTTAGGCGCTTGGAGCAGCAAGCCCAGGTTCAGAAGGAACAATTCGAGATGATTCGTGCTCAGCAAGAATCTATCGACTCCCTCAAGCAGATGCTCGCATAATTGTTTGAAGACAAGAGGAAATCAACCGACAAAACCTCCTCTAAAAGTCTAAAGGTAAACGAAAAGAGGGAGAAAGCTCATCTTCTGTACATATAGAGGAGAAAGAGCGGCCTACTTCTGTTTCGTCTAAATCCTCGTCACAAGGAAAGGACGACCGAGACCAGGGAAGGGTTCATTCTAAAAGAATGAATCAATTGGAGCAACGCCTTGAGGCCCTTACCAACCGGAAAGGCCTGCAAGAAGCAGGAGTGGTTCGGCCATATCCGACCGAGTGGGACCTTGTCCCATACCCCCCAAGTTTAAGGCTCCGACCCTCCAAGCATTTGATGGGAAAGGGTCACCGAACCAACATATCTACTACTTCAAGCTCAAACATGGAATGTGGTAGATAACGATGCCATCCTGGCCCGTTTGTTCATCGGCACCCTAAAAGGGCTTGCCTTTGAATGGTTCATGAAGCTCCTAGAGGGCTCCATCAAGAATTGGGGCGATTTGGAGAAGCTCTTCCTAACGCGCTTCTTTGAAGATGACTCAGAGGTCACAATGCCTACTCTTCTGGCCACAAAGCAGCGAAAGGGAGAGTCTGTCAAATCATTTGTAGAAATATTTAGAATGTAGCACTCCGATGTCCAAGCGGTATGACCCAGGCCACCCTGGTGGAGACATGCCGCCACAATCTACAAACTTCGCTCCTCGCCCAAATAGGAGTTGCCGAAAGCCGCACCTGAAAATAATTGATCCAACAAGGTGAACAGGCTGAAGAAATTGTCGCCCGAGTTAGGGCAGAAGAAAACAAACCTAGACCCGAGAGGTCGACAAGGCGCGCACCAGACACATCCCTCCAAACGAAAAGGAAGGATAACTTGGCGACAAAAACCAAGTCCCCCGTCAAACCTCAACCGGGTAAGGGAAGTGGCTCTTCAAGCCAACCACGCGCCAGCAAGCAGTATTCCTTCAAGGACGAACATGTCGACTCGCTCTTCAAGTTACTTAACAAGAGCAACAGACTGAAGCTTCCTGAAGCTAGACGCCCTGAAGAAGTCGGTAAAACCGATAGTCCCAACTACTGCTTGTATCACAGGATGCTGGGACACCCCACCAAGAGCTGTTATGTCTTCAAGGACATCCTTCAGGCTCTAATTGACGCAGAGGTATTAAAACTCCGTCCAGAACAGAAGAAGGTGACAGCCAATATGACATCATTTCTCCAGTTTGGAAGACAACCTCCAACACCCTCTGGAGTGGTCCTTGTCCCAAAGGGGGAGTTAAGAATGGTTAACGTAGACCCTCACCACCAGCAAGAGAAGGGTTTTGTACCTGTTCCCACACCCGGGAAGAAGTCATGTGGGTTTATCCCGACCTTGTGGACAGCCAACAATGGTCCACTGTGACCAGCAGAAAGTCCAAAGGCAAAGCTAGAGCTTCATCATGTAATGTGGTATGTGCCTCTTCTCGGGAAGCGGAGACTGATGTTCCCTCGCTAACTGATTCAAAAGAGGAAACAGTAGCTCTAGCCACAGAGGCCAACCAACTTGTGGCGGAAACCCGTTCGGGTCAGTCATATTTGAAAAAATATGACGAAATGGCGGCAACTCCTCCAAAACCCGCTACGGAGCCAGCCAAGCCCTCCACAAAACCACCCGTGGAGAGACAGAAAGAGCTTCGATTTTTCAAAGTTCTCTCAAAAGACATCGCGAAAGGATCCACAGCACCTTATCGCTTTGATGTCCTGACTCAGCTGGCCAATATCCTGGCCCGAATCACTCTTTATGAGCTCCTCAGGCTATCGAAGTCAACCAGAGAAGCTTTGCAAGAGGCCCTAGCTAATGCTGAGGTGTTCATGACCCAGGTGCCGATTCGGCCACAGGAGGAAGATGTAGAAGATTGCCTCCATGCCTCCCAAAATGCTCACTGCATCACCTTCACAGCAGATGATATGCAGGTCAAAGGGAAACACGATCGGCCCATGTACTTCATAGGGTATATTGGTTCATCTGAAGCAAGTCGCATTCAGGTGGATCCCGGGTCCGCATTGAGCAATATGCCTCGCCGGGTCATGCAACATCTAGGGATTCCTACTCACCGTTTGAGCGCTACCCAGACTACCATTTATGGGTTCAATGCCAATGGTACCAGTCCAATGGGGAAGATCAAGCTCAAATGCCAGATCGGGGACCTAAAGTCGGAAGTGACATGCTACGTAATCGATGCCGACACTTCCTACAATCTGCTGCTGGGACGACCATGGATTCATCGTAATTCTATCGTTCCCTCTACTCTCCACCAAGTCATAAAATACATCGACGGGAGTGGAAAGGTTCGAACATTGATTGTAGAAAGGCATCCGTTCAAGGGAGTCGAGAATTATTTCACAGATTCCCTCCTATATCATGACTCTATAGAACAGACGAAATCCCACGACCAGAGGAACCAGACTCTGGTAATGAAGCCGACACAGAGCCGGAAAAAGAAGAGTGCATGTGGGAACTAGATCCACTTGTAACGAGTATTAATAAGCTCGATGTTGATAACACCACCGATGATGTAGGTGGATGGTATATTAATGAAGAATTAGATTTGGCTTATTTCTCTGTGTTCGCTTCTGATTCAGTGCCGTCAGACACCAGTACCGAAGTGGATGATGACCTCTGGTCGGCAATGGATGCTTTGACATCATTGCATGTACCAGTGAAGTCGTCCTTCGAAACATACCGAGATGCCGGTAATGCGCAAGAATCAATATTCATGGTTCCAGCAAGACGAAAAGGCCAAAAATTAATTCTTTTCGGACGAATTAAATCCGAACCGATGTCCCGTGAAGAATCAGAAAGCGAGAAGGAACCCCCTCAGTTCGGTCATTATGAGCCAAATGCACTCAGAATGATGGCAAGCATGGGGTATGATCTGACAAACGGCCCAGGGTTAAATTTCAGTAAAGGAAGGAGAACACTACTCCGATCTTTTGTGCCAAAAGGGAAATCCCCTGATTATTATCATCAGACTCGCAGGGGGTCGGGCTATGTGTCAACTCCGATCCCATCAGTCTCTGGCTCTGGAGAGTCATTATGCCATGATTACTCTTCAGGCACGGCATCGTGGGAGTCAGATGTTAGTGTCGGCAACATCTTCAGAGAACTTTCAGTAAATATGGTTTCAACAAGCCACCTAGAAGACGGAGATGAAGAAATGATCCAATCCGATACAGATCCTTGGATTAAACACTTAAATGCTTTTTGGGATACTCGTTTTGAACAGCGCGAGCCACCCACAGAAGATAAGGTTTTCAGATTAACCTAGGAGATGAGGCTAATCCTAAGCCCATCTTTATAAGTGAAAGCCTGTCGCCCTCTGAGAAAAAGGATTTAATATCTCTCGTACAAGAATATATAGACGTCTTCGCCTGGAATTATGAGGACATGCCTGGACTTGATCCTCGAGTGGCTATGCATCGCCTCAACATTAATACGGACGTAAAGCCTGTCAAACAACAACAGCGACGGTTCCGTCCAGAAATAATGGAGGCAATTCAATCAGAAGTCAGAAAGCTTATAGACTCTGGCTTCATTAGGGAAGAACAACATCCTGATTGGGTAGCCAACATCGTCCCCGTTGCTAAAAAGAACGGAAAGATCCGGATCTGCATTGATTTTCGTGATCTAAACGAGGCCTGTCCCAAGGACGAATTCCCACTTCCAATCACAGATGTCATGATTGACAATACGTGTGGGTTCGAGCGAATGTCCTTCATGGATGGATTTTCAGGATATAATCAAATCAAAATGTATCCTGACGACGAAAACATACCTCTTTCAGGATACCACTGGGGGTATACTGCTACACTGTCATGCCCTTCGGACTAAAGAATGCGGGGGCGACATATCAAAGGGCTATGAATGTCATTTTTTATGAACACATGCGCAAAACGGTGGAATGCTATGTTGACATCGCAGTAAAAAGTCGCGCTAAAGGTGATCATATAACTGATTTAAAAGTTATCTTTGACATCATGCGGGCCCATCAATTGAAGATGAACCCCACCAAATCCTTCCTGGGGGTAGCCAGTGGCAAATTCTTAGGATTCATCGTAACCTCCACCGGGATTCATTTGGATCCGAAAAAGGTTTGCGCTATCCAAGAAATGCAACCTCCAAGAAACCTCAAAGAGCTCAGGGAATTGCAAGGACGATTGGCGTACATCTGAAGGTTCATCTCAAATCTCTCCGGAAGATGTCAACATTTTACCAAATTAATGAAGAAGGGCGTTTCGTTCATTTGGGACAACGCTTGCCAGCAAGCATTTGAGGAAATCAAATAGTACCTCACACAACCACCAGTCCTTGCAGCTCCGGTGTCCGGAAAACCTTTCTTGATATACGTCCGAGCAATGGATCATTCTTTAGGAGCTTTACTAGCCCAGAACGACAATCAGGGACGAGAGCAAGCGATCTACTATTTGAGTAGAACAATGATCGGGGCCGAACATCGGTACAACCCGATCGAGAAGGAATGTTTGGCATTGGTGTTCGCTGTTCAGAAAATGCGACACTATTTGGTAGGCCAAACTATAAATGTCATATCAAAAGTCAACCCCTTTAGGTTACTCATGACAAAGCCGTCATCATTAAACGGCCAGCTAGCAAAATGGGCCATATTGCTATCCCAATATGAAATACACTTTTTACCACAAAAAGCTGTGAAGGGACAAGCGGTGGCGGATTTCCTCGCTGAGCATCCAGATCCGAGGACAGCCAAACTTTACGAGGATCTCCCAGAGGAGGTCGTAGAAGTCTGCTTGACCCAGACATCTTTCGAAAGGCAAGTGTGGCAACTTTTCTTTGACGGTGCATCGAGAACAAGCCCAAAAGGACATATAGTAGCGGGAGTAGGGGTAGTACTCGTATCCCCACAGAACTATGTGATCCCTCAAGCCGTCTCATTAACCGAGCCTTGTTCCAACAATGTAGCGGAGTACAATGCCCTCTTAATTGGGATGCAACTCGCCGATGAGATTGGCGCTAAAAATCTCGAGGCATATGGTGACTCTAAACTTATCGTCAATCAAGTTCGCGGGGAGTACGAAGTCAGACATGAAAATTTAGTACCCTATTACAACGCAACTGTCCACATGGTTAAGAGGTTCATAAACTTTTACATCGACCATATACCACGCAAGCAAAATGCGAATGCAGATGTACTGGCGTCCCTCGCTGCCTCCTTAGCTCTTCTGGCTGGAGCGGTAGAGAAAATATTTGTCCACAGCCTCGACTTTATTGCCCGAGAATTGCTCCTGAGGATCACCAGAAGCCAACAAGAGATCGTCAAGTTAAAGAAGCTCTCGAGTTGTCAACCGGTCCGGAGCCTAGAGACTGGCGATTTCCTTACATTGACTATGTCTTGTATGGTATCCTGCCTGAGGACACCAAGGAAGCGGCCGCCATTAGAAGGAAAGCTCCCAAATTCTACTATAATGCGATCACACGAACATTGTATCGTCGATCGCATGACGGGATCTTTCTTCGCTGCCTATCACAAAAAGAGGCACATGAGGTATTGAAAGAAGCCCATGACGGTATGTGTGGAGCTCACCAACCTGGCCCAAAACTTGGGGATCGACTCCAAAGGTTGGGGTATTACTGGCCCAAGATGATCGCTGACGCCATCACTTATGCCAAAAGATGTCACGCCTGCCAAGTGCATGGTGATTTCATCCATCAAGCCCCAGGGTATCTTCACTCTACGACTTCTACTTGACCATTTGAGATGTGGGGAATGGATCTAGTTGGCCCTATCAGCCCACCATCATCAAAAGGACATCGGTTTATTTTAGCCATAACCGACTACTTCTCCAAATGGGCTGAGGCCATTCCTTTGAAGGAGGTAAAGTCATCTGATGTGATCAAGTTCATCAAACATCATGTCATTTACCGTTTTGGTGTACCTCGGCAAATCGTCCATGACAGTGGACCCCAGTTCATTAGTCAGGCTTTCCAGAGGTTCTGCGCTAAGTACAGAATCCAGAGTGTGTCCTCAACGGCATACTACTCCGCCGCTAATGGTCTCGCAGAAGCTTTCAACAAGACCATTGGCAAGCTTCTCAAGAAATTCATCTCGAAAAGTCAGCATGACTGGGACGACAAGCTAGGTGAATGCTTATGGGCCATTGCACAACTGTTCGAACCCCAACTAAAGCTACGCCATTTTCTTTGGTATATGGGTGTGAAGCTGTGCTTCCACTAGAAATTCAAATCCCATCTCTACGCGTCGCCTTGACAGCGGAGATGACAAGTGAGGAGAAGCATCGGCTGCGACTCCAAGAGTTAGAAGCTTTAGACGATAAACGCCTGCAGGCCCAACAACAAATCGAGCTTTACCAAGCCCGGATTATCAGAGCCTTCAACAAGAAAGTTAAAGTGCGAACTTTCAAGAAAGGTGACCTTGTCTTAGCCGTCAGAAGACCTATAGTGATGACGCATAAGACAAAGGAAAAATTCTAACCCAAATGGGAAGGGCCATTTGTAGTAGAGTCAGTCTACTCAAATGGATCATATCGCCTCATAACTTCAAATGGCGATATACTCATGATGCCGATCAACGGCAGATTCCTGAAGAAGTACTATCCTTAATAGTACTCTCCCGCCGATCAAGTTAAAATTACACCTCTGATCAAAGCTCCAGATCCAAGAAAAGTTTCTTTCCTTTATTAGGTCACATCACAGTAGATCGGTGACAAGCTAATCGAGCACTGACTGAACCATGATGCATGATGTAAATATTGACAAAGGAACGAAAGGCGAAACTTGGGTTTAATATTGCTCTCTTCAGTAACGTCCGAAGCCTCCGACGGCTAAGGACAGAGGAAAATGTTGGCTTCTAAGCCTAACATAAGTCTTCGATAACTCACCATACTGAGGGGAATAGCATAGCTAGCCCAACTCAAACGGTAGTTGGTAAAGGCACCTCAAATCCATTGATAGCTGAGGGTTTGCTAAAAATCCTAAGTGGGCTAATTCCACTCTCTCCTCCAAAATCCCTTACCAATTCTCATATACAGAATGATAGGTCTACAAAATACAATCATTGCTACGTTAACACTATACCTCTGGTAATGAAAATTTTCAATACTCCCTATCGAGTACAAAGCTTACTTGTCACCTCTCATCAGTAGAATGACAGGTCCTCAAATTGCTCCTATCACGAGTCAATTTCTGTCAAGTTAATACCACACCTCTGACAAATTACTGTTAAGTTTAACATTACACTTCTAACAGTAATCAAGTTGCTGCCAAGTTCAATATTATACCTCTGACAGTCATTTTCCTTCAGACTTCCATATCGAAGCTTAAATGAACGATGCTAAGTTTAACACCACACCTCTAGCGTCCAAGTCATTGCTAATTTTAACAATACACTTAAGGCCATGACTTTTCCTCGAACTTCCTTGTCAAAGTCAAGATAACCAATGCCAAGTTCAATATTACACCTCTAGCATTACCCTCGCTGCCAAGTTAAACATCACACCTATGACAGTGACGCTTTCAGTTTTCCCAAGTGAAGCTGTAACACTCTTGAGTCAAGTTAATATTACACCTCTGACTCACACCCTTGTCAAGTTAACATCACACTTCTGACAAGACTTAATTCAACCCGTTAAGTTAATATTACACCTCTAACGGTAAAGATTTTCCTAGATCCCCCGTGAATCTAGTCTCACTTGTTATTCTCATCAACAGAATAACAAGTCCACCTTAAAGCATTGTTAGGATAATATTACACCATTAACAGTATTTGCATTAAATCCCCAGCTGGGTCTTAATCAAGTTAATCCCGAACCTCTGATAAAACTCATCCTCCTTGGGGGTACAAATTCCACCTGTCACTCTCCTTTATAGATTGACAGGTCCACAAGAATTATCTTATTTTTGTCAAGTTAATATCACACCTTTGACAGCACAGTTGAATTTCCTGAAACAGGATTTTTCTATAAACTTTGACTCGTTAAGTTTGTTATCATCTTTTTAGCGAGCCGAAGATCTTTTACTTCTATTCATCTGACTTTCAATACAAAAAGAGAGTTCAAGATAATAGAAGGAAACAAAACAAAAGTGTCGCTTTTATTTATATCCAACATATGAAAATGATACAAGACGCTCTCTTACACAATAAGATTGAGTGTTACAGTAAAGGAGTACAAAGAAGTCCCTCTCTCAAAGGTTGCACTCACTCCTTAAAGCATGCTCACCACTCCGAATACAAGATGTTTGGAAGGGCGCCAAAGAGAGGCTGCGCACTATGGTAATGATCGGATACTGATTACATCATAATGCATGACGTAAGCATCGAAGAAGTCCATCATTGACCAAGAACAGTGGTGTTTCTTGAGGTCAAAATGTAGCAAAACCTTCTAACCAACTGGTGCAGGCCATGATCCTTCGTTGATGAACATCTCTACCACCAGAAAGTCATCTAATGAATATGGACTTTTCGTCGATGTCACTTCTGGGGTGAGATTGATGAAGGGAGGATTCGAGACCTTACAGGTGACGTCCTGCAAGAGGACCATACCCACCACCATATCCACCGCCATACCCACTGTGACCATGGCGGACACAGAAGCATGACTGGTGCATCGTGTCCAATGAGGTCTCGGTGGATGTCAAATCCTCGTCTCCCGCAGACAGGGGCCATGACTTCTTCTCCAATGGTCGACCGTCGAACAAGTTCACTGGCCGATATATTCTCCCAAGGGCCCAACGAATATGCGAAAGAATGATTGAGGCTACCTGTGAGAAGTAAAAAACCAGAAGGTCGGAATCCTGAAATAGAAAGATTGAAGAACAGACGCGGCTATGACTATGGTCTTCAGACGTGGGAATGACCCACGCAGACCTGCCACATCCTTGTTTAAGAAGCAAGGGTTGCTACATTCAAGTCTGAAGCTTTCGGCTTGAGTTAAAGTTCTTCTAAGTCAACAGCCCCAAACGCGAGCTCTGTATGTAAAGCTCGCAGTCCAGGTGCAAAAGTCCATTACACTCGCGTCCAGAGGATTTTGAGTCAGGGTTCAGACTCAATCAACTCGCACTTCGTCATGAAGTCTAAAAGGCGCAACTTCCAAATGATGGGCGCACCATTCAGACTTCAAGAGAAGGTCAAGAAGATGAATCTCTTTAAGGGACAGCAAAACTGAAACTCAGTCAGGCCGAGTATTTCATGGCGGACAAGTAATCCTACCCGCAGAATAACCCTTTAAAGGTTGAACTTTCTGCATCAAGGCGCGACATAAAAGGTACTCAAAGAGACGCTTTTCGATTTTGAAATCACGTGACAGTGATAATCTTCTGGAGAAATTAAAGAAAAGTATGAAAGCTTTGGGTCGTCGTCATCCATGGGGGCAAATCCCATTGAAGGAAGAAGATGAAGTCCCTCAGAGCGCCTGCTCTCGAGGGAAAACAGTCTAAGTAATGGATTGTTAAGGGGCAATGCCTATTTATAGGTAACCCATAAAGCCTGTAATTAATGGCGCACTAATCAGAGCCATTGGCCTTAATTCCCGCACGAATGTCAAGGCCCAATGAAGGGCTGACGCGTGGATCGTCGCTTAGGGAAGCAGCGAGGACGCGGGCCTCCAACCGGCAACGCCGACTTGGCATTTAAAGGCATTAATGTCTAAGTCCAATGAAGGGCTGACGCGTGGACTGCCGTTTCGGGAAACATCGGAGAACACGAGTCCCCAATCGTCAATGCCGATTTAACATTTAAAGATCTAACAAGATCTTTAAGACAAGACGCATGTAACGCCTGGGAAGTTGCACCAAACGCAGGCCCAAGAGTCACGTCCAGAAGCTTGCACCCCTTTGTGAACTCGAAGGCGGCGTCCTTCTTATTCTTGTTAACAGAGCCGCGATCGCGTCTCTCGGAGCGGTTCAGAGCCGCGTCCCCTCAGCAAAAGGGACCCATTCTGAGGTCGCGCTTTGAAGTCACATAAAATTTGAAAGCTGCGTTCTGAAACTTGTGTCCACAACAGAGAAGACCTATGTCATTCATAGGGATTCTGGAGGTGCGTCTACATTGCGAGACGACAATTGTGTTCCTATCATAAACTCAATATAATTTGAGTTTGCACCATGACAAGGGTCCAGAGCCACGCCTTTACTGAGCCAACGCCGCGTCCTCATTAACTGGCTGAGATCTATGCGTTAGTTTTGAGGAACATAAGACTGCGTCCTCGCTGCATCCTGAACTCTGCGTTCGGATAGAATTAAGGGTTGCGTTTAGGAAGCCGCGTCCTTCCATAATCAAAGCCGCGTCTACTTCATAAAGCGACAGCTGCGTCTTCATCCCAAAAGACGCGTCTCCCCAAAGACACGTCTTCATCTCAAACGACGCACCCCTACAAGAATTGCGTCTCTGCAGCATAACTAATGATGCGTCCCCACTCCAAATGAGAACTGTGTCTTTAAAAAGCAATATGACCCCTGTGTCTACAGGACTTGCATCCAGTCCTTACTTCTACAATTCAGTTCAATAGTACACTGGCACAAGCAGATGACTGTTTACCCCTGGTTCAAAGTACACCAACAACAAGCTCAGAGCACTGGGGAGGTCTAGACTGTGTATCTAGATACTCGCCACGATCATTTCTGGCGGCTTCAAAGGGTTCCACAGTACGCTCATGAAGGCCATATTCCAGACAAGATCAAGTTCAGAACATCTCAAATGATTGTCAGTCTAATATGAGAAGTATGAATTTAATCAGAGTCCAGAGTATTTCGAAATCCGTCCCAGTCAACTGCGGAATATCGAAAACTTTGGAGGGGGTTCTGTAGGCTGTTTAAAAAATCACTAAAAGACAAGTCATCAAAAAGCAGAACTCCAGACGCAGTCTGATCTCAGCCCCACTGCGGCAACAAGACGCGAGGGTCGAAACCCGCGTCTCAACCCCACTGCGGCACCAAGGCGCGAGGGTCGAAACCCGCGTCTCAGCCCCACTGCGGCACCAAGGCGCGAGGGTCGAAACCCGCGTCTCAGCATCACTGCAGCACCAAGGCGCGAGGGTCGAAACCCGCATCTCAGCATCACTGCAGCACTAAGGCGCGAGAGTCGAAACCTTCGTCTCAGTTGTAACTGCCCTTGTTATGGGATCAATCACGGCCCACATAACAAGGAAGTTAACCCCTAGTATGGAGCGTTTTTAGGGGGCACGTTCACCTCTGAAACCTCTATAAATAACCCCTCTTGCTATTGAGAAGGGGTCGGTTAGTCAGTAGGTGAGTTGATCAGATAATTCTGGGAGAAGAGTTTGACTCGTGAGCTGCCACAAGAAAGGAAAGAGAGTTCAACTCTTCAAGCAACTTGCTGCGTACAAGCCAATCTTTGCATACAATCTCTTTGATATTCTGGTCGATCAAGAGCTGTGTCACTCCATCGACTATCCAAAGAGAAGATCCCCAAGAGTTCTTGCCGTTCACCCGGTCAACGGAAAACAAGATTCACTTTCTATCGTCATCTGAAGAACCCAGCATTAAATAAAGGGGAGATTCAAGTCTCAACATCTTCCTTCTCTTGTAATTGGAGTGTAAATCCATTGTAATCTTTCAATTGATTCAAGAAAATTTTACAAGGAACCCTACATTTCTCCCGTCAAACACCAACTAGCCAAGCAACAAAAGCAGATTGTCGGGTCTTATACTCCTCTCCCTGTACCCAATTGCTCGTGGCAAAACGTGAGCTTAAATTTCATACTAGGGTTGTTAAAAACTCAGAAAAGGCACGACTCTATCCTAGTAGTAATTGACCGATTCTCGAAAATGGCTCACTTTATTTCGTGTTTCAAAACCTCCGATGCGTCTCGAGTAGCCGTCTTGTTCTTTGATAATGTCGTCAAGTTGCATGGGATACCTAAAACTATGGTGTCCGATAGGGACTTTAAATTTGTTAGCTACTTCTAACAAACACTTTGGCACAAGATGGGCATCAAACTGAAATTCTCAACAACTTTTCATCCGCGAACAGATGTTAAACCAAGGTAGTAAACATGACTAGAAAATCTCCTTAGGTGTCTCGTTAGGAAAAATTTAAAAACTTGAGATCTTATTTTACCTATGGCTAAATTTGCATGCAATGGATCTATTAATAGGACTACGGGTCTTAAACCTTTTTAAATAGTAACTAGTTTTAAATCCAAACAATCAGTTGATTTAAATCCTATGGCTCATCATCATTCTAGGGTATCAGACTCTGCATCAACGTTTGCATCTCATACACGTGCATTATATGAGGAGATCAGAGAGAAGATAATGAAAAATAATGCTGATTATAAAGTTTCTGCAGATTTACATCGCCTTACATCGCCGATTAAGAACATTTAATATTGGAGATTATGTGATGGTCCACATGAGACCCGAGCGGTTTCCTCCGGGAACCGTAAAGAAATTACACGCGCGAAGCGCATGGCCATTCCAAATCATCAAGAAAATCAATTAAATGCTTATGTGGTGGATCTCCCACTAGACTTTGGCATCAGTTGCACTTTTAATGTTAAGAACTTGGTTCTATATAGAGGTATCTTTGATACCCCTTCTGATTTATTCGTGGATGAGTCTATCCAGGATCTTCTTTCTGAGAGCCTCCACTACTTTCACTTTCTCCTAAACTATCTTATGCAACAGAAATATAGATTCTATCTTGAATGATCAGGTTGTCTCTTCTAGAGACGGAGGGACGCGACACTATCTCATTAAAGTGGAAAAGAAAATCTGATTTAAAAAATTCTTGAATTACTGAGGGAGACCTCCGACATCATAATCCCGACCAACTGGAGCGCTATCAGAGCCAGCAGCAGTCTCCCCTAACACTCGACGGGGTCGAGTTCTTCCACCCGGGGGAATTGATGAGGACATCACGCTGCTTAGGAGCCGATTTGATCGAGTCTGCTTCAGGAAGTGGTGCAATACAGTTCTTTGGCTTTAGATTAGTTCTGTTTTAAATTTATTTTATCTCGTAGGTGTTTTTTTTTTTTTTGTGGACGTTTAGTACCACATAGGTTATTACTCAGAAGTCTTCTTTTGTAAAGCCTATAGGCCCCTAGACTATTTCATTTGGATATTGAATGATTAAAATTTTTCTCAAATTATCTGGTTAAATTTTTGAGTTTATTTGCTCGAGTTTTGGGTGAGAAGCACGCGTAAGGGGTGGAAACCCAAAATCTTATCATGTTTTAAATTTCAAATTTTCGGTTACGATTTGAAGGTGATCGCAATCTAGGTTAGTGTTACATCAAATATGGCTCTTGTATTCATTTTAAGATTAATATGTCAGTTAAACCTTTATTCTCATTGAATCCAGTTCAGTTTTCTCAAGTTACTTTGTTGCTTTTATGCTTAGAGAAACATTAATTTATGGACACTAATATATAGTTTTAAAAATATAAACTTACGTGATGCGAATTAACTTTTATTTCAATCAAGGCATGCGAGATTAGCATGCATTTATGCCTTGTTTGGGTGACTGGCACTGATGGTGCCATCAAAAAGATGTCCCTCTGTCTCTGGATTCAGTTCCTGATCAAGAGTTTTATTAACTTTTTATATCTATTGTTAGGTCTGTACTTTTAGCTCAAAGTGGTACCATAAGAGAAGCGCTGAGACTCAGTGGTATTCCTGCTAGAATTCTTTGTATCTGGCTATGTCATAATATTGCTGTGCATGAAGAGTGAGATGACAGCATTTGGTGCATAAGAGTAACTTAACTGTAAACAATTTTATTATCAGAAACTATTTTCTGTAAGTGCATGCCCGCTGAGTGATTGCAACTCTTTTCAAACAAAGCTTACTAAACTGAAAAAGTTACGAGTCGTCTGATCTGCCCTGAGATACTGCTTACTTTCAACAACAAATCAATTTGTGGACATATGAAATATTATTGTAAAACAAATACTGATGGTAGTTTCACTATATGGCATATAATCCTTTAGAATCAAAACTTCTTCAGCTTGTATATATCATGTCACCTATATTTTTTGCAGATCATGGGATATTCTGATACAGATGTCGCTGAATATTTATATAAGCACTAGCCTTCTGTTAATAGATTGGTGATTTCCTGTGTAAAGACCTTTCTGAAGCATGCTCTGTTAAGGCACCACCTGTTCCCAAGGTATTGCACTGGTACTTCTGATATTAAGGGAATAGCTTGTTCATTCACTTCTGCAAGTTGAAACAGTTTATTCTTTCCCTTGTCTTACTAGTTACTACTTAAGTCTGATGTGAACAGTAACTAAAAATACCATATAGAAAAGCTTCTGTTAATTGAGACACATCCCTTTACAGGATTGATAACAAGAAAGAATTTATAAACTCAGCACCAGATGTGTCATGTTGCTTAGAGTCAGACATTACCTTTATTTGGCTGGACTAAAGTTTCTCACACTGCTTCATCTGATTTCCTCTTCCTATGATGAACAGTGATTACACCCTTGGAGCTTTTCGGTGGAAAAATAAAGCGGCATGACCAGAATTAGGATCTGAATGAGTCAATAGTGATTTACCTCAAACTAAACACAACCAGGCCTATGGCATCTTAGTTAGATTCGTCGTACCATTTGAGTGGAAGAATCCCACCCTCCAACTACCTCACTTTCTGGCTTGCAAAAGGTCCATAGGTTGAGATCTTAGTGTATTGCTTGACTAGTAATCCGGAGTAATTAGATCTTCTAAGCTTATCTTCGTCGTATTGTCACTTGCTAACCTGTCCATGTCCAGAAAGCATTTAATTTTTTGACTCCTTTTCCTGGTTTGGGATCATCAAAATAAGACTTCTCTATGCACATATGTTATATCTGCTAGTTTTCTTGTATTATTTTGTTTAGTCATGCTTAGCACCTCATTTTATTTTGCACCACATAATGCTGAATGCACGCGTTCACGCCATTTGCATATTCCTAACTTACTTGCATTCTTTTCTGCTGCAATGCGTACATCTCCCGCACTACAATTGTAAGCTTGATCAATATCAAAACCTTCATGTGTGCAGGCGTATCTCTTTAATTCAAGAAGAAAAACCTAACCATTTTCATCAGTTTTTCTTGCTGTTTTGTATTTCACCCGATGGCCTCTGTCCTTGATATTTTCTCCTTGCAACAGTACTTCTCCTAATGCCAACAAAGACTTGGTTTTTCCTAACAAAGTAGTGGTTTATATGTATCTTCCTTTTTATTTTGTAGAGTTGGTATGTAGTTATTAGACATTTCATATGGTTTTCACGTGTCTGGGTATCCAGAAGACAGACATTCCAAAATTTACCAGTTGTCTTGTAGATATGTTCACATAATGCATAAAGATATAGTTTATTAACAAAAGCTTGTCTGTTTAGGTCGTAAACCTAAAATTAGACTTCGCTAAATAATTGAGAATATTTACATAGTGAGGATTTGAGTGTCTCCATGAAAATGTCATCAACCATTTAGGGTGTAGGACAAATTGAAATATCTGAAATTTGGAATGTCCAGTGAATGCTGTTCTTTTTAATTGCTGAAATGATAACCTCTCGTGTTATGCAGAATAGAGTCCCGGGTTTGTTGCAAAGCCCGCTAAAGATGCAGAAATGGAAAAGATTCTGAGATCAATGGAGGTGCTCGTATACACTCAGTTTTATCCATTTTCAGTTATTTATATGTGCTATTGGATATCCTAAGATTTGGTGATGTCAGGGTATGCCCAGAGCACCCAGCATAAAGATGTATTCAAGAGACGAACTGATGAGCAAAATGAACAACTTGGGCGATGAAGATGCTGCTGATGATGATGATAGTGATGATGTAGACAACATTCCCGGCAAACTGGTACGAAAATATTCTTTCTAAAACCCTAGCTGATGTTGTTGTTCTTTTTTCCTTTCCCCTTCTTACGGAATTTGATCTTAATTCTTCTTCGGAGTTTCAGGGGAACATTTTAAGAGAGAAGGTATCTCCAAAGAAAGATATAAAGCAGAAGATAATACAAGGGGTAAAAGATGCCGGAAGACATGTAGACTAGGTATCGAAACACATTAGTAGTTGGTGGAGAGGGAAGAAAACAAGCACCAACCCTTCAAAAAAGGACAGAAGTGAGATTTACTGATTTAGGGCTAAACAATTGTTACAGCATGAATCAGAGGTTTCTTGTTAGGGACACGAGATTGTGATCCATTCGAAATTGTAGGAAGGTAGCACAGGAGTTTTCACTTGTCACTGATTATTGGTTAAATATCATTGTATACAAAATATATATCATCGTATATATAAGTAGATCAAACTAGCCAATAGAGAGAGAGAGGTCCTAGATATTTCTTCCCCCATGCACACTCTCAATACATGCAAGAGCTCAAGCAACTGCTCACTCGTTGATTCGCTGCATTGTACTGATCTAACCAATGACGACAGGGATGCCGAAGATATGCGCCCAGCCTATCTTCGTCAGCGGTGCAATTGCGATGCCGAGTGCTGCAAACGCCGCACAGCGGCACAGCCTTGCCGGATAAGCGTCCTGCCGGAAGATCAACTGCAAGGGGTAAGAAACGGCGTTGAGGAAGAAGTAGTAGCGGAGCCAGGCTTTTCCATCCAGTTCAATGCTTTGGAAAAAACAAGCCAAGAGCCCGGCGATTTCAGCTGCTGCGAAAAGGACTATGATCTCATCAGGGACTGCGTGAGTCGCTGCACGATCCTGATGCCGGGGCTCGTCGGCAAGGAGAGGGTGCATGCTGGTGCTTGATTTGCTGACGGGCAGTGGGCGTGCCGATCAAAGGGGAGGGAGTTGGAGTTGTTTGAGGTGAGTGTTGTTTGATTTATAGTGTTAATGGATTTTTCTGATTCCATTAATGAAGCTGCTTGGAGATTTCCAAGAGACGCGGATGTCCCATTTGAGTGACAGCTCCGCGTAGAAAGTTAACGCGGCAGCAGAGTGGCTATTAATTTCACAGTATTTCATTTTTTAGGAGGAAAGTTGAGCGAAGCGGTGAGTGTACTTTATCAACCCCACCAGGCTGACTTGGCGAGAAAACACCACCAAGTAAATCTTGCACCGTTCACTTTATATGGGTGTTTGTTTCACCGTAAAAAGCTCGTGAGTAGCAAGTGATAATTGTGATTTATAATTTACAGTATTTGTTTGGGTCATAAGTTTAAAATGTAATTCCATCCCACTTATGTTCCTCTTGTATTACAAACAGTTAATTTTGTGACCATACAAATCACACTTACAACACATTTACAATACAAATAGTTAATTTTGACAGTTAACTATAATTAAATTAATATTTTTTTATTATTAGATTAATTTTTCAAATTATGAAAAAATCTTTTTTAATTATTAGATTAAATAATTATTAGATTAAAATTTTATTAATAATTTAATAATTTTTAATATTAAAATTTTTTATTACTATATTAATATAACGCATTCCACTTAATTATAATTCTTACTTTATTTATAAATTAGTATTTTTAGAATTTTAGATTAAAATTTTAATAGTTTAATATTTAATATTTACTATTTTTATAATATTTTATTTTTTAATATTTATATATTATATTTTGTTAGATTTAATTTTTAAATATTTAATATTTAATTTTTTAATATTTTTTAATATTTTTAATGACCAAAGAGTTAATTTTATAATCAACTTTTTCACTTATAAGTTATATATTATGACAAACAAATACCGTAAAACATAATATACTTTCTCATTTACATTTTACATTACCAATCAAATCCCGTAAAGCTAACTTGCATGCAACTTTTTTACAATTGTAAAAGAATTTATCACTTAAGACTTATAACAACCAAACAAACCCTAACAAAAAGGAAGGCCCGAGGAAAAACACACCCAACTCTCCAAAACAGTAGGTTGTTTCGCTCATGAGCTGCTTTGCCTTCATTTGCAAGCAACACGAGCAGCCATAACCTACCAAACAGGAGACCAACTCGCATGACCACAACACAAGCCGCAGCTGCTTGAGTTGCAGCTGACAAAATAAACCCTTGACACAAGTCTCGCATCGGAGCAGCCAGCCATCATTTGCTACCGCTCGTAATAAATCAACCCGCAAACGAGAAGCACAAGGCGCGACCAATGAAAACAGAGAACTGATTCTAATAGTAAAATGATACCGGATTTTCCATTTCTTGGCGAAGCTTGAAATGTTCAACAATCTATTCTAGAAAAACAAATGGGTATCTAATAGACTGGTGGTGATGACGATGAACAAATGATACACAGACAGCAGCACAATCTGATAAATTAGCTATTCATTATTCCAAAAGATCTAACATGGGGCTGGCAACTCTTTGAACAAGGAAATAGGGTTAGCACATTAAGAAGTGAAATGAACGACGATAATGATAACATTCACAAGCCTCAAAATGCATAGCACAAGCACCCCACATGCCCATATCGCGTGCAGGATAGAACAGCCCCTTTGTTGGTATCTTTAGACATAGTCCTCTTGAACAGCCTTCCGGTTACGCTTGTAGGGGAGCTACAATCACATATCGGGACCTAAAAGAAGAGAGACATAACAAGAAGCAAAGACGTGGATATTTTCCCCAAAAAGAATCAGAACTCAGCCGCCCTCCCGGGAACAAAAGACAATTAACTTCCTCTTGGATTCCGGCAACCTGCTCTGGCCCCGATATGTAACACGTGTATAACCCATCTAACGACACCCTCCTCCTCCAGTTTCTTGATGGTTGCGTGAAAAGCTAATAGCTTTCACCAAAAGCAACCTCCCCAAAAAAGAAAAGTGAAAAGAATCTTGTGATGCGAAACATCTTCTGATGCCCCTCTATGCATAATACATGTACAAACTGTTCGCAGCGGCACAAGCAATTGAGTTCTCTGTTGGGTGCCATGCCAAATGGAGCAACTTGGTTGACAAGTCGTAAGAGTTTCCATTTGCATCCACTCCTGGGCTTTCAGCTCCTGCCAGAGACCAACGTCCCAGTGACACGAGAGATAAAATATGCAAAGTAACAAGCCCAAGCAAGAAGAAGCTATGGGTGCTGAATTAGTGGTTGAATACTTTACCTCTTCGGACAACACGTGTTAAACTACTCAGAGATCTTGCGGGCCTTGCAGGGGTCTGAACTTGTCTCCTATATAACAACATCAAAGAAATCAGGTAACAATCATTATAGCGCAGTCAAAATCTCTTACCTGGTACTATTTTGATAGCAAACACAGTAACTACAAGATCCACCCTCCAAATAATCTTTCTACCACAGAAACAGTAAGCCAGCCTTCTTTGGACGGTAAGGGTATGCATTTCTTGATAACATTTCTTTTTAAGGATACAGTAGAAAGACTAGCCATGAGAAAATGTTTAACACTGACAGGTAAGTGTGAACCATCATATTTTAATGGAACCTGCAGTCCCTAAATATTTCTTAGACTTTGTGAATGACAGTAAATGCCTATTCACTGGTGCAGAATCTGTATGCACAGTAATATTCATCACTATTCTATCCACAAGAATTCACTCGTAACTGTCATAAGTGTGACCTTGTAAGACATATCCATAAAAACTTACAGTTCATGTCCCAGTTCCTAGCATATTTCCTCCATGAAGGAGTACAACTCTGTCTATGGCCCTTTGTGGAACTATTCAGCAAGTCTGACAGGAGAAACTTGTCGGCATATTATATGCATTGTTGAATGCACAAAGGAAGAAGGGCAAAGCATGCGAGCATATCACTGGGGCTTTCTTTATGCATGTTGGTTGTGAGAATACACCCTTACTCTGCGTGTGTGTGCGCGCGCGCGCGCGTGCGCGTTTGTGGGTGGGTTTTTTCTTTTTTAGCGTGTGTAGAGAGAGAGAGAGAGAGAGAGAGAGAGAGAGAGAGAGAGAGAGATCAAAAAACTATTTGACCCCATGCAAATTCACCACTCAAATGCTTAAACTAAAAGGCCGGTGTTGAACCTGATGGTATTTTCTTCCAAAATCTCTTTCCTGCCAATTCAAAACTTTCAGATGGAACAGTAGTATATAGCATATTACATGTTATAATGAGAAATTCATCGTTCCAAAGCATTCCAACATGGTATTTTTCTGTGTGTATATGTTCTTTTTCCAAATACTTGGGACAAATGGCTTAGTTGTTGTTGTTGTTGTTGTTGTTGTTGTTATATGTTCTTTTTCCAGGATTGTGGGCCATGATCAACATGTGGATCTACAATCGTAAGTGGTCCAGTGTTATGTGTCAGATTTTTTTTTTCTACATCTTCTGTTTTCTTCTCTTTCTATTTTTTTCAAGAAGAAAAAAACAGATATGTTTGATTTCTCAGTTCTTTCTACAATTTGGATGGATTACTGTTTCTTTGTCCTTGCAATTCTATTAAAAGATAACCAAAATTACCATCATTGTGAATAACAATACCTCATTGGATTTTTACTAGCTTCCAAAGTTGTTGCTTCATTGCTTCCAGCAGCACAACCAAATACACGAAAAAGATTGCTGGTGGGACAAAAACATGGTACACATTAATACCAATATTATGCCACAACAAGATATAATACTCTGAAGAGAAAAAATAATTACCTGTATGAACCAGTGGCCACACGCAGTCCATCTCCGCTCAGACAGCATTCGAATTTGTCGAAAATTGAGTCATTTTCATATAAATCACAGAGCTGTAGAAAATGAGAACAGCTCATAAGAAGAAAATTTTCAGCAACAGTTGGCTCTGCCCTCTATCAGCAAATTGAAAATAAGCACAAAACTGTGAAATAATATTTACCTTCGGCCTTAAATATTCATGGACCTGGAATGTCACAGCTGGGCCACTGTCCATGTTTATGTCCCATAGCTGAAATCACAGTTATAAAGCAGATAAAACGAGGAGAAGGATACTAGAAACACTTGTGTCTAAATTCAATACAGCGTAAGTGTAATGATTCCAGCATATTTTGAGAAATCTAAAAATGGATTTTCACATTTTGCAAACTGAAGGAAAGAATTTAACAAACTGAGTATTGCACCCAGTTCTGCCAGCAATTCTTCTAATAAATTCAGAAAACAGGGAGGGGGATTGTCACAAACTTTCAAATTTGGGGATTGTCACAAACTTCCAAATTCCTTATCCAAGTATCAAATCTGTCACTTGTGAATCATCAAGGACAAAACGTAATCGCTGCATTAATTTGATATTATCAAAAAGGATGAAAGAGAAAATGATACATATCAATCACAGTGTAAGAAACTAGACAGGCACAAGTTGCGGACAGGCAAGGATCACCAAAGTCGACTGTGCACAGGAAGCAATCACAAGACATGCTCCTCAATCCTTGATAATAGTGTGTCAATAGAGATGGTGGTTTTAGTACATAATATTTTTTTATTCTTTTTGTAATATGTGGTGACACAAGGTGGATGAAACAGGTAGGGGTGCAACTGGTTCGGGTTAACCCAAACCAACAAGCGACCAACCCGAATTTGGGTTGCTTGGGCAACATGTTATCCGGTTGGATTTGGTCACATGTTGGGATCAGAGTTCGAAAACTCGGCCGAGTCGGATACGACTCGGCCGAGTCGTATCCGACTCGGCCCCCTTCGGTACGACTCGGAGGCCCGAGTCAACAGAAGATCGCCGAGTCGACCCGGATCGGGTCCGACTCGAACCCGACTCGGCCGAGTTGACCGAGTCGGGTCCGACTCGGACCCGATCCGGGTCGACTCGGCGCCCGTGACCCCTCCCTTAAAACGCGCTGAGGGAGAAAGAGAGATCAGATCTGATCTCTCTCTCTCTCGCTCGTCGTCCCCCCCGCGACGCCCTCGCCGTCCCCCCGCGTCGCCGTCGCCATCCGTCTGCAGGTAAATTCTCCCTCCCCTCTCTCCCTCTCAGTCTCTCTCTCTCCCCCTCTCTCCCTCTCTCTGTGCCTCTCTCTCCCTCTCTTTCTCTGTCTCTCTCCCCCGCAGCGGTGCACTCAGTCTCTCTCTGCCTCTCTCTCTCTCTCCGCAGCGACTCTCTCCCGGCTCTCTCTCTGTCTCTTTCCCTCCGCAGCGACTCTCTCTCTGTCGGACTCTCTCTCTCCCCCTTTGTATCTCTCTCTCTCTCTGTCAGACTCTCCCTCTCTCTGTATCTCTCTGTCTCTCTCTCTCCCTCTCAGTCTCTCTCCCCCTCTCTGTCTCTCTCTCCCCCCCCTCTCCCTCTCAGTCTCTCTCTGTCTCTCTCTCTGTCCCTCTCTCTCCCCGTCTCTCTCTCCTCCACTGTGTTCCCCTCTCCCCTCTGTCTCCGTCTCTCTCCCTCTCTCTCTGTTCCTCTCTCTCTAATTAATTTGCATTTAATATCATTTAATTTAGTTTAGTTTAGGTAAAGTTAATTTAACTTAATTTAGGTTAATTTAATCTAATAAAGTTTTGTAATTAAGTTAGGTAATTTAATAATTTTATTGAAGTTAGGTAATTAAGTTAGTGTAGGTTAATCTAGTATAAACTAGTTTAGTTTAATTTAATGTAGTTTCATTTAATTGAATTTAATTTAATTTAAATTAGTTTAGTTAACTTAATTTAGGTTAATTTAATTTAATAAAGTTTTGTAATTAAGTTAGGTAATTTAATAATTTTATTGAAGTTAGGTAATTAAGTTAGTGTTGCTTAATCTAGTATAAACTAGTTTAGTTTAATTTAATGTAGTTTCATTTAATTGAGTTTAATTTAATGTTTTTTTAATTTAGTTAATTTTAGTTTTAATTTAATTTAACAGATAATTTTTTAAATTTCAGTATGGCTCCAAAGCAACGCGATATTGGATGGGAACATGGTACCCCTGTTGGTGGAAGTAGAAAAACTTGTGAAGTATAATTATTGTGGGAAACAACTCCATGGTGGTATCACTAGATTGAAGCAGCATATAGCACATGTACCCGGTCAGGTGGAAGGATGCTTGCGAGTATCAAAAGAGATATCTCAAATAATGAGACATCTTTCTGAAGGTAGCAAAGAAAGAGCGGCCATAAAATCTAAAAAAGTGCGACTTATGAGATCTTTAAGTGAGGAAGATTTCTATGATGTGACCGAGAAGATTTTGATAATGAAATTGAAGAAGTTGGTAGTTTAGGAGTTGAAAGAAGACAACTAAAACAAGCCATGAAAGAAAGTCGTGAAATGGCTTGGAGATCGGCAGAAGGAGTTGATATTGGTGGCAGTAGTTCACAGCCTTCAGGATCAGAGAGTAACCGTGGATTGCGTCGGAGTATGACTATGAGAGAAGCTGAAATTCCAGCTCGTGGTATTGATCCTTACATGTTCCCAACAAAACAGAAATCAATCAAAAGCATGTTCTCAAGTGAGAATATGAAAAAGGTTGGAAAATCCGTGGCGAAGTTCTTTCACTACAATGCAATACCATTCAATGCAGCTGATAGTGGTCCTTACTACCAAGCCATGATTAATACTATTGCGGAGGCAAGCCCAGGTGTAAAAGGCCCTACAGGGTACCAGATTGGCAATCTATATTTAGAGGAGGAAATGAAAGAAATTGAAGTATATATTGCTTCAATAAAAACAAAATGGCCGCAATATGGTTACACGATCATGTGTGATGGATAGAGTTCTCATAATAGAAAGCCTATTGTTAATTTCATGATTTATTGTGATAGAAGCATGATCTACCATACTTCTGTTGATACCACTAATATCTCGAAGGCTGCTGAGTATATATTCTCGCTAATGGATAAAGTTGTTGATGAAGTTGGTGAAGAAAATATCGTGCAGGTTGTAACAGATAATGAGGCAAGTTTCAAAGCAGCTGGTCACATGTTGATGGAGAAGAGAAAACATTTGTTTTGGTCTCCCTGTGCAGCACATTGCATTGATTTGATGCTTGAAGATATTGGCTCTTTGAAACCAGTCAAGGAGACATTGGATGATGCTAAGATGATTACATCATTCATTTACAATAGCCTCAAAGTGGTGAATTAATAAAGCTATATGCCAAAGATAAAGATTTGTTGAGACCAGGTATAACACGGTTTGCCACCGAGTTTATTTCTATTGAAAGCCTTATTCGCTATGAGCAAGATTTGAAAAGAATGTGCACGACTACCGAATGGCGTAAATTCAACAAGGAAAGGAGTAGAAGAAGTGTGCGAGATAAGGTTTTAATCTCATTCTGACTGGCCGGTTTTGGAAGAAGGCACGGTTTTGGAAGAAGGCAAGAGAGGTCCAAAACATTATGGATCCTCTTGTTAGAGTCTTGAGGACAAGAAACCTACACTATCTATTATATATGAAGCTATGGATAGAGCAAGATTGGCTATAAAGGCCTCAAATAAGAACTGGAAGAAGTACTGGGATATCATTGATAGAAGATGGGAGGGACAATTGCATAGACACTAGCATGCTGCTGGTAATTCATTTGCCTAGAAATCATATTTGTTGACTAGAAATTGAAACTGTCATATCATAACAATCGTGTGCTTACATTATTGCAGCATATTTTTTAAATCCAGCACTCCAATATTCAAAAAACTTTTCTACACATCCAGAAGTGAGATATAGATTAAAGGAGGTCATTAAAAGATTGGAGCCAGATTTGAATAAACAAGCAAGAGCTATTAATGAGGTAATAATAATTTATTTATTTCATCGATATAATGTTATGCAAATATTAACACTTGTGATGTGTATTCTCACAGATAAAATTATTTGTGGATGGAGTTGGAGAATTTGGAAGCTCACTAACTAGAAGAGCAGTGCAACAATCTCTTCCAGCTGATTGGTGGATTAATTATGGCGAAGAAGCTCCCAATCTGCAGAAAATTGCCATCAAAGTCTTAAGCCAAACATGTTCTTCATCGGGTTGTGAAAGAAATTGGAGCACGTGGTCGCTAATTCATACAAAATTGTGCAACCGGTTGGCAATGAAAAAGTTGCATAAACTAGTATTTGTGCATTACAATATGTGGTTGCGAGTAAGAAACTTGACATGCAAAAGCGACACTGATGATTATTACAACCCAATTGATCTGAACAATATTTTCAATGACGATGATATTTTGGATGAGTGGATTCGTGAGGGAGAACAGCCGATGTTACCACCAGATGACTTAGGTTGGTTAGATGAAGGTATTCGTCATACTGACGAAAGTGGCGGTGATGATGGTGATGGCGGTGATGATGACAGCGGTGGTGATGATGGCGGTGATGGTGGTGACGGTGATGGTGGTGAGGGTGATGGCGGCGGTGAGGGTGGTGATAGTGGTAATGTTGAAGAGACTCATGGTGTTGGTGGAAGCCAACGAGATGATGCTTTAACATGGAATTCAGAATATTATGCCACACAAGATACAGATCATGGAGGCCGTGCGGGGATTTCACAACAGCGTAGGCATTTGGATCGGTTGGTCGAATTCAGTTCTAGCGATGATTATTCGAGTGGACATGATAACTACTCACATGGTCATCATAGTCTTGAAGGTCATTTACAGGGGTTGGGTTTGACATCTGGCCAATATTCTGGCACTGATTATTCTAGCACTGGTGAATACTCTACTAGCGGCACTGAATATCGAGGTTTTGGGTATTATCACCATGGAGCTGATATTGCACAACCCCTACCGCCATATTACTCTGATAGTGGATCCTCTGGCCAATCATCTCAGCCTACAGGATCTCACCCACAAACATATTATTATCCTTATGGAAACTATATGCCTGGTTTCTATACTTATCGCGGGCCAGATGATAATAATGATTTGGAGCCTCCTCGTAATTCAATGTGTAAATGACTATATTAGCAGGTACTTATGAATTATTTTGTGCAATTTACTATATTATGCTGTATTTTGATATTTTTCTACCGACGACGCTTGTATTTATGCTTTCACGTTATGTTTTGAGTGTTAGGTGATATGTTTTGAATATGTGATGCATTAATTTTGATGTTTACATTTTTTTATGATTTGTCATGATTTTTTCATAATTTTTTTAGCGTTCTATGTAGCGTTTTGCGCGTATCGTCCGAGTCCGATCCGAGTCGCCGAGACCGATCCGTCTCGGTCTCGGCCGCCGGTGCCGGCCGAGTCGGCGACCGAGACTTTGAACCATGGTTGGGATTTCCTAAACCCAAACAAATTCGGGTTGACCCTTCGAGCAATCCGACCTGACACAAACCCAATAGAAAGTATAAATATATAATATAATATATATTGCAAAATACTTACCAAACAAGTTTCCAACCCTAACTCCTAAATTCCTAATCTCTCACCCTCACTATCGCAGCCGCCAGCCAAAACCCCCTCTCTTCTTCTTTCTCAGATCCGATCTAGAAAAGAAAAATTTTCAAATTTCAAAGTTCTTACACTTCTCCCCTCTTCCCTTCTTCTTTCTCCTTTCTTTCTCACTTCTCATGTCTGAGATCTGAAAAGAGCAAATTGCTCTCTCGGTCTCCTCTTCTTCATTCGCTTACCGATTAATGATGAGTTTGCTTGCTATCTGCCAGCAAACCAGCTTCATGTGCAATTTGTACTTTGTAATTGACTTTTTTTTAAGGAATGTACTTTGAATTTGATGTGTCAGCTTAAGACACTGAAAAGTAAAATGTTCTATCATTTTGTTCCCAAATTTTTAAGGATTTCAATATTCGTAATTTGTATAAAGCCCAGGATTTTTTTGCTTAATAAAAGATGCTTTTATTATTTTGTTATGTTTACATTAAGTTACAGCTTTTTGAAATTTGATTGTTTATCAACCAGACCCATCCCGACCCGAACAGCACAAACCATCCGAATGGAAACAGAACAGGTCAATTTCAGATCGGGTTGGGTTCAGGGTAATTGGGTTCGGGTTGGAATCTGGTCTGCTCGGGTTCGGGCGGAATATTAGAATTCGGGTTTCATCATGGGTTGGCCTTCAACCCGACCCAATTGTACGTCTATAAAGAGGACATATTATCAAACCAATGACACAACAACAACAACTAAGCCATTTGTCCCAACATGAACCAAAAGAGAATTATGCCGGATCGGGCACATGGATCAACTTTCTCCACTCATTCCTATCGAGCAATATGTCTTCACTAAGACCTTTAGCCTCTATATCTTGTCATACCAATGACACAATATATAAAAACACACATGCAATTGCATAAAACAAAATGTTTTTAAATAACTGCATTGAACATTTGGTTTAATAGAGAAGCTACAGGTTCTAGATTAAAACCAAAGAGAACCTCATTTTCGAAGAACACTGAGATCAACAAACCTTCCTCTGGCCTAACAGCAATTCAAATAACTCATAAATTTGAATTTGATAATGCCAACAAGTTAATAGGGAAATCTATAAACATTGAGGGATTATGTAGTGATTTCCAGAAAAACTATGATGTATTACTGAATGACAGTTGAAAAGGTTGGTTGCCCGGTATGAAGACAGCAGGCCAGAAAATTTATGAAGAACTTTGTGGTCAGATTAAGTGATATTGAAGTAAGCAAATTATGGGGCCATATATGTCTACTGAACTGCAATAAGTGTAGATCACTAGTGGCATGTGAGATGTAATGCAAGACATTTTAGCATCAATAGGCTCTCAACAAACGTACAAGTTAGTGCATGCGGGAATGCATTTGAAATATCATACTAATTTGATATACCATGATGTGATAATGGCACCTAAACTTAACAGTACCCTCAACTTGTAAGTTACTTGCACTATGTAACAAACTATGGGCAAGGATCAAAGCACCATGAGTATGCACACACTTTTGGAACTGGCATGATATTGGCACTTGATAGACACAACAAGGTTCACTCATTTAGCAATGCTAAAAGATGCACGGGTCCATTTCAAATATATTCACCGGCTAGCTTCTAATATATGTCCGTCACGGGTCAAATTATGATGTTGATGAATAGCATTCACTGGGTAGGCTTTTTTCTTTCTTACTTACTTTATTTAATTTTTGTGCTTGTGTGTGTGCGCGCGCCTGTGTGCATGCATTGGCATGTGCACATGTTGGTGCGAGGTAGACAGCTTGAATAAGACATTCAGATTACAAAGCAAAATAAACCAACTTTTAGCTTTGATATTAAGTACAGGATATATCAAAAACCAGAATTTATGTGAAATACCAGGACTCACACCTATAGAATATATTGACATCAAGATACAACCTTGAGTGGAATAAAAATGAATTGAAATGATATGGAAAGTAACAAGTGAAATCCCAATTCAATATAGAGGCACCAAAAAAGAAGTTACATTGCATGGTATAATACAAGATAAACACTAATATACTAAACATTTTCTTAAGTGTCTATTCTGAACAAGAGAAGAAATGAATGTGCTTCTTCTGTATGATCCGCAAATCTGACAAATAAGAATTACAGTCTGTGTAACAAAATACACTACCTACATCCTGCAGTTTACACAAGATTAATAACTATTGTCATCTGGACAGGAGTGATCAAATCCTCTCAGGTATTAAAATAGAACTAACAGAGAACTAGTAATCTTAAACATGCACATGCTTACTGGTATGCTACATCTTAGAATTTCTCTAAAATTTCTGTTACAAAGAAGGGCTATAAAGCTTTTCAAGGTCAAAATGGTTAACCGTTCAGGGGAAAGGTTTCAATTGCTTTAAGCCAATAGGTCACATTTTGATTATTTTTTTATTTATAGCTGATATTTATGACCCGTGGGCATGAGGAAACAAAACGAGTCTGCAACAGATTGAAACTTCTTACTGTGTTCCACTATGGAAGAGACCATTAGGAATTTCAAGAGATTAAACCGATAACTTTCAACATTTGAAAAATGAGCCAAATTAATGTAATATGGGTGGATCGCAATCACCTTCAATCTAAATTGAAGAGGAAACTAGGGTTTGGAAAAAAAAAATAGAAAGGAGAAAATTAGGGTATTAGAAAAAGAAATAAGAACAGAATAAATTTGGGCTTCCACCCCTTGCACCACGGGCTTCACACCCCAAAATTCAAGATAACAATCTAAACTGAAATTTCTAATTTCAATCATTCCTTATCAACAAGAGAAGTTTTGAGGCCTATTATAGGCTTTACAAAAGTCCAGTTCCAGAATAGAACCGATGTGGTACTAAAATGAAGAAAATAAAACAACTAAAATAAAATAAAATAAAGCAAAAAATAAACTTGACTAAAGGGATGGATGCAGCACGTGATGTCCGCATCACAAATAAACCAGTAGAATGTGAGTCGCATCCAAGATTACAGAACAAAAGCTTAACAGTTAACATTTATAGTTACTAGGTGATTTGATGGAAATTCCAAAACTATTGGATGTCTATGCAATTATAGATGAGTTGAATGAGATTTCATAGAATTAAAAAAATGATGGAGCTTTGGGGGTGGTTGCGAATTGTTGAAAATAGAGACCACCTAAAAACTATTGAACTTTTTTGTGTAATCAACAAACCCATATTTGGTTTTCTCAAAGCTTAAGGAGATTTTAGAATGAATCCTCGTCCAACTTAGTTTGACTTGTTTAGCAATGTTTTAGCAAAGAATGATTAGCACAAGATAAGTGGGCATTGTTCTAAATGGCGGCCACAGCGGCTACATCGGCCGGGAAAATTTATCGGGGATGGGGATATATCGGGGACATATCGGGGATATTTTCAAAAATCGGATGTCAAAATCGGATTGTAAATATACATATCTTCTTGTCTTAAATTGCATCTCAATAAGACAATATATGCATAAATTATATAAACCTACATAAAACACCATATTTATATGTTTAAGATATACTTAACTCGATAACTTGCATTAAGCTTATAAATGCATAATCACTATCCAAGTGTAGAATCTTCACAAATGCCACATTGCCACATCGCTCGAATTACCCAAATACCTAACCTAGAAATTGAGTGTAAAACGCTATATCGGGTCCAAAATCGCCGAAATTGCGGCCGATATATCGGGTCCATGCTGATTTATCGGCAATTTTGGGTGAAAATCGCTATATCGGTTTGGATGTGCCAAATCATTGCGGCTAGGTGCCGTAAACGCAATATCGGCGCAATATCGGGGTTATATCGGGGATATTTAGAACAGTGTAAGTGGGAGATGAAGACTGAACTCAACCAGGACATTTCAGCTACTAACATGGGGTACTCATTATGTCCGCAGATTTTTGGCAAAACCAATAAACAAAAGCTTGTGAATTCTAATGTGTTTCCAATGTTTTGAACTAACAAGCAAGCCAACTTTGCCCAACATTGGTCCTGCTTTGTCGGCATAGTATGATAATCAAAAAAATGAATTATCATTCAATTCAGGTAACTTGGATTAGTTACACATAACATTCAATGAGGAAAAGTTAGATGCATACCACAAAAAAGGAACCAATTATGCATGCCCCAAATCGACCATTATAATTTCAGGCAAAATCCAGGTCAGTGTTTTAAAAAACCCGTTATATAACCCGATATAACTCGTTATATAACGTAACGTCGACCAATCGTTATGTAACAGGTCTAAAAAACGCAATGTTTGATAACTATGATTATTTTGCCTGTAACTTACGTTACATTACGTTATTAACGTAAGACACTATAAACTACGTTATAATGCAAGTCGACTTCAAATTAATTCAAACTTCGAACCTATTAAGCTAACTGAACTCAAACCCGATCCAATAATTGAGAATATAAATTGTCGTGTGTTGGAGAATTAGGGCTCGTGAACCCTAAATTTATCCGCATCCTCGATCCTTTTGTGGCGATGACAAAGCTCCCGAATCTCATAAAGAAGCTCTGATGCTCACGGCGACGAGATGACGAAGCTCCGAAGCCCTAATTTTATCTGAAACTCCCGAAGCTCACGACGGTGATGATCCTCCTGGAGAATTAGGGCTCCCGAAGCTCAATGACGAAGAAGTTCATAAAGCGCCGATCCTCCTGTGGCGAACTTCCCTTTCGACGGCGACCTCCCCTTGCGGTTGATCCTCCCACTGCGACCTCTCTTTGTCGACAAAGACCTCCCCCTACGATCAGCTCTCTGGTCAACAGCAAAGCGTCAACGGCAACCTCCTCCTACGTCGACGACGACCTCCCCATGGTCAGCTCTCCCCCCCCCTCGCGTGCACATATTTTGCCCATGTTCTTGCCAATGGTCTTTGTTTCTTTTAATAGGCTGAGGAGTGCCTCAAGCGTAAGAAGGATAGACTTGCAAATTACTTGCAGTTGCATCTAGCAATGAACTAAAGTTGTTGCAAGTATATTGCTTTTAAAATAAATACATATATTTGTTCATTTAAAAAGTATTTTTTAACTATAGTTGTTGGAGGTGGAGGTTTGATGTACTTTGAACTGATTGACATTATTACTTTTTAAATTCCTCTTAATACTAACAATTTAATTTTTCAAGTTATGTTTGCTATATCTTTTATTCTTTTTTGGGGGTTTATAGAATTCATATTTGCATATTTTAAGTATTATAATATTATTATATTAAAATAATAATAAAATGTAATCCGTTTAAGCATTATGCGCTCCCGGACCGCGCGCGTACTGAAACCGCTTTTTAGAACACTGTCTCCAAGCGGTGATTCTTCACCTCCAAGCACATGTAAGCCCCCCGATCTCTCTTTCTCTTCTCTCTGTCATTCTCCAGTCTCCCCTCGGATCTCTCTCTGCTCTCTCCCCTCCCGATCTATGAATTATTATATCAGAGAGAGTGAAGGACACTAGGGGTAATTGAATATTATATTGTAGATTGATTTATGAATTATAATGAATAACATGACTAAAAATTATGAATTATGATTAATTATGAATTATTGTAGATTGAATTATGAATATTTGTGTAAATTGAATAGCATGGCTAAAAATTATGAATTATAATGAAATATATGGATTAGATTGTTGTTTGTGTAGATGTAATTATGAATTATAACTTATAAATGTAAAAAATATTTTGATACTTTCTAAAATTTGTTGTGAAACTTGCTAAATGTGTTATATATTATTTTGATATTTTTAAAATTTTAAAATTATTTTTCTACTTATATTAATTCTTAAATATAATATATATTTATTTTTATTAAATAAATATTAAATCATGTAACCTACGTTATGCGTTATGTTATAACCTATATTAACATAACAGAGGAAAAACATTATCATTACGTTATCGATATTTTAAACATTGATCCAGGTATAATAGGATATTGATCTTTTAAATAAATAAGACATCAAAATCCATAGCCGAAAACCGAGAAATCTCCAAGGATGCAAAATTCACAAGCAAAGCTAATTATGCAAAAGCTAAAGAACAGAGGTATCAAGATGTACTTGAACGTTATCATACTACGCTGCCACGATTTACGAGAACAAATATGCACTGTCCAATTATTTTTTAAGTTCCTATGCTTAAATGTATCGCCAATGTCCTAGAGACTAACAGTCGATGTGAAGGCCGATCTTCACTTTCCATAGACATTCACACTTACACTACGGGCCTGTTTGGTTGTCGTAACTGGCCGTAATTCGTAAGTGGTAATTGGTAAAGTCTTTTACAGTTGTAAATGAGTTACATGCATGTAAGTTTTATGGTGTTTGGTTGGTAATATAAAGTTATAAGTGGAAAAATGTATTGTGTTTTACGATGTTTGGTTGTCGTAATGTGTAAGTCGTAAGTGAAAAAGTTGACCACAAAATTAACTATATGGTGATTTAAAAAGTTTTAATATTGCAAATAAATATTAAAAATGCTAAATATTAAAAAAAATTAATATTAATATAAAAAATAATACAAATTTGCATGACTACAAAATTAACTGTAACTGGGCTGTAACAGAGTGGTAATTGAGTTGCAAGTGAGTGATAATTGGATTGTGTAAGCTTTTTACGAATTACGGTCCAAACAAACGCCGTAGTTGTAACTGGGTTGTAAGTCATTTACGATTTACGGAGTTTTACGTGAAACAAACGGCCCCGCAATGCATTCATATGTATCATGATGCAGCACTAGAAAACAGATTTTACATTGCTGAGCTTTCTGGAGACGAAAACAACTGAAAACTAGTTATCAAAAGGCTAAAAAGCTATAACCTTAAGAGTCATGTAATCACGACTGAGAATGTGCCTCCCATCCTTTCCAAATTTAATATCTGAAATCGACGCAATGATCTCAGTAAAAAAGGATCTTGAGCCCGGTGCTTCATGCTCCTCAAACCTGTATGAGCATGCCATCAGCTATGACGGTAACAAAGATGAAAAAGAGCTTGAAATAAGAATTCTGATGATTCTTTAGAATAAGGTTTCCACTCAAGTACGAGGCACAAAATTTTCATTGTAAGATTTCACAGTTAAATGCAAAGAAAAAAAAATAGATCACTTACAACTTGGAGTGGTTATCACATAAAGCTGATTGTCGCAAATCAATAAGACGTATTGAGCCCTTAGAGCTACTATACGCTAATGTATTACAATGTGTAGGGTGGAATTCTGCGGATGTTATCACCTCTGCATGTGAAAGGAAATGTAATTCAGAATAGTTTTTTATCACTTCCACCAGACGGAAAAAAATACATTCAAATATTCAAACCTCTGATTATAATAATATACAACTCAATTACATTTTATGACAACCTATCTAAATTTAGAATGGGCAAAGATTGACCTAAATAACATGTACTCGATTGAGGGTGACATTATCAAAATCCTCAAATTAGAAATTTGTGTAAATTGTACAATAAAAGGTGGGATTGTACTAATCCACCATCCTTCGCTGTTAACAAAGCATATTGCATAAATCACAACCTGGAAGCAGACGAAGTAATCTTCTTCTTTAGCATGCCATTCAACACTAAAAAAAGGAAAATTAACATAAAAACGAATTGATCAGGTGTTGCTAGGTACATGAGGAAGCCAACAAAACCACACATGTAACACTACAGAAGGAAGGAGTACTGTCAATCCCTCCAATTTTGCTTTCAACACCTATCAAATTCCAACATGTGCAACAATGCATGAAAATATTTAGCAGTGCAGTTATTTAACATAAAGATAAACTTTATTTGAGCTGTATCGATCCTTCAATGAGAATCACCAAGCCCAACTCTAATGTTTACAACTTAACTCTTGATCCCTCTTTTTCATTTGCAAGGTTTGAATTTTAAGATGCCAAGCCTCTTAACTCAGAACATAAAAGCACTCACCACTCACAGGGGAGAGAACTATAACCGTGCAGTTTCCTGTAATCAAAAAAATCTCCCGTCAAATAATACCTCTCTTGGCACCTTATCATAAGCTTTTTGTCCTAGTCGATGAAACGAGAGATGGGGTAAATACAAAATTGGAGTTATGGAGCCAAATTCTAGAATCTCGAGGTTTTAGATTAAGTAGAACCAAAACAAAGTATCTGGAGTGTAAATTCAGTAAACAAGGAATCCGAGATTATAGTATTGTGACACTAGATGGTCAAGAAATACCGATGAGCAGTCATTTTAAGTTCTTGGGTTCTATTCTTCAAAAGAATGGGGAGATCAATAGTGATCAAGCCGGCTGGTTGAAATGGAGGAGCGCAACAGGAGTTCTATATGATCGTAACATTCCATTAAGGCTGAAGGGAAAGTTTTATCAGACTGCTATTAGGCCAGCTTTGTTATATGGCACAGAATGTTGGGTTATAAAGAGATATCATGCCTAGAAGATGAGTGTAGCAGAGATGTGCATGCTTCGTTGGACGTGTGGTAACACAAGGAGAGATAAAGTGAGAAATGAAGATATTCTTACTAAGATAGGTGTAGCCTCTATAGAAGAGAAGATGAGAGAAACTGCCTACGATGATTTGATCATGTGCGACGTAGACCTACAAATGCGCCAGTCCTGCGAGTATAGCGTATCAAATTAGGGCAAGTTAAAAGAACGCAGGGGAGACCAAAGAAAACATGGATGGAGGTAATACGACAAGATATAGAGGCTAAAGGTCTTAGTGAAGGCATATTAATCGATAGTAATGAGTGGAGAGAGCTGATCCATGTGCCCGATCCGGCGCAATTCTCTTTTGGTTCACATAGCCTACCCCAAATACTTGGGACAAATGGCTTAGTTGTTGTTGTTGTAAATAATATCAACAACATATAAAAATTACTTTGAATCTTTATGCCTGGAATATAATTCTCCAAACAAAGCTCACTGGCTTTTCTTGTTCCATGCATTCGAAGATCAGTTCCATATCTCTAAACCATTAGGAATACAAAAGGGTCCAGCAAAAGTTCATTCCTGTCCATTTTATGTATCATCATCATTAAAAAGTGCCACCAAAAAAGTCTCCCTAGTAACTCAACTTTAGAATCTGCAATCAAGACGCCACCAAAGGCTTACAAGATTAGTATAAGATTCCCCAGATGATTAAGATAATTCTACCGAAATCCAACAAGACCTTTGATCTTTCATACCATATAAACTTACAGTCTGCACTTTCAAATGTGTTTCCGAAATTCATTTTTGCATTTAAGACAAAAACCCATTCAAATTATGATGAATTTGGTTACAACTTCAAAAAAAACAGTTTTCTTGAACTCCAAGATTCCTACAGATGGTAGACATCTTCATAAGCTTCTCAGATGCATATACTCCAATAGGAAGACAACTTCCTGAAAAAAACATACATTGCCTTTGGCACAGCACCTCCATGGCCAACAGCTAAATTCCTTCATTATATTTTGTACCACTGACAATTCCCCCCAACAACAATGCAGTCAAAGCATCTAAATAGAAATTTTAAAAACTTATATATCAGTAAGGTCATCCTAAAGCATGTGATTCTTTCTTCAATGGTATCATTACATCAAAGTCCTTCATCAATTGCACAGGTCTCTAGTAGCAGACTAAATTAGGAATAATCTAGGGGTTAGGAGAATAACCAAGAGGGTGCCACACCTTCCTATGTAACCCAAGGCATCACCCCAAAGATCTAGACACACCAACGAAATAGAAGCTCACAGAACAAATAGGAACTCAAGAGGAGAACCAGTAAATCGTATTAATCTTCAAACTCAATGAAGAAAGGGCCTGCAATTATAGGTAGAAAAACCTACTAAGGACTCGAGATACTTTTTTTTTAAATAAAAAAGTGACACAAAATCCAACTCCTAATACAGCATAATACATGAACAGCAGGTCATTAATTGTTTAAATTTGACAGAACCACTTCAGACACCTAATCCGGCCTAAAGGGCAAAATTGTAATTTCCCACAAATTTTTGACTTGAACAGTAAGTCAACTTCTGTTTAAACCTTTCTGGAAATATTTTTACACCATACTCCTGCTATCCATAAGCTTCTAAACCACGAGATCACATAAAACTCCCTGAATCTTCAACGTTCCATAACTCTTTCCTATGGAGTCCTGAACAAAGTCCCACAAGTTTGCTTCTTTCTGCAAAAAAGGGACAACTTTTATGGGATTTGAACTTGAGCTTGAGAAACCGTCATCCACAGCAAGTGTGCAACTTTATTCTTCTTTCTAGACACTTTGCGCTCTTCGGGTCACAAATCTGGTGATGGAGGGGCTTGCCAACATAACAAACCTACCCGCAAATGCACCCTTAAAACTCCATAGTATGGCATCAATTAAAGAAAGAAGGGGGGAAATAGGTGAAAGAAGAGGAGAAATGAGAAACAATTAAGAAAAATGGAAGGAAATTTTTAATTTAAAAATGTAGCTGACTTTATAGCAAATTTTGAGGAAAAAAGAAACAGAATGGAAAAGAGATTTCACACCCTTTCGCATTAAACAGTTAAGACCAACTTTTTCAACTGTCAGATTTAAATGGAGATTAAGGAGAAGAAACTGTTAAAACGACTTTAAGGATGTCAGGAAGGCCATATAAAAATATGAAGACTTCAAGGAGGGTATATAAAACTGTGGAAGCCATCTTTGTTCTGAAGTAAGATTTTTTGGCATGTGCAATGCAAGTGCAACTGTGCAAGAATCCTTATAAAATAACTTCATCCCATAACTACTAATTTTGTATAGTTTTATTCTTCGAAGTGCAAGATTAGGGAAAAAAAATTATTAGTATGCAATGATAATTAGAAAAGAGTACATTAAAAATTATTTTATTACTATAATAATCTTAATTATATTTAACAACTTGATATATTTTTTTTCCCATGATGTGATGCATGAGACTGTGAAACAAAGCAATTGCAAACCCTCCAAAGGTTTGCATTATAATAGTAAATGTCAACACTCAAATGAAAGAGTATCATTGATTCAAAGAATTAATTATACTCAGTTAAGAAAGATATACTTACTGCAGTGACATGGAGAAGATGCAAAAAGGTAGAAAATTTGCAATGCAAATGGATCAAACTAGTTCATATACCATACAAACATCATATCAGAGCATAACATAATCAGTATCCCACTAAAATATAAGCATGGAACTAAAATGAACAAATACCGTGCTTAAAACTGGTAAAGACATCTGTGAGTGCCTATTAACCTACCAATGCAAGTTCCAAAACAGTGCAGAAATTGAGTCTTCATGATAGGTTGACAGACAATCATAAAATTAAAGTGATATGATGAAATGAAATCTAGAAAAAAAAATATCCACTGTGCCACAACTAGTTTCAACCCTTTATGAGATTAACTGGCAAAGAAAGGGTTACAAGGTAAGGCCTAAAAACTTCAGAACAGGGCTTTGATGATTGGATGTATGGTTATCTACAACAGTGCTTTGTGTGTGGATATATTGTCTGACATCTGGTAAGATAGGAGAAAATAAACAACATGATATGACAACTACATTAGCAGGTTAAATAAATAAAACTAATTGCACAAGTTTTCTAGAAGAAACTTCTATCTAATATGACAACTAATTTTATATTCAGAGATAAAGTAGGTTAAATAACTGAATGTGAACCGTCATCAGACGCATCACACTTGATTAATTCAAAAAATGGGAGAAGTTCTGTTAAGCTTCTTTTTTTGTTATTCTTTAGTCAACAAACACGTACAAGTGCTATACACAACAATTATGTAACAACCACCCTTGTCAAACATTTACCTTTAAAATAATATCATGGAACTCATGCTAAGGGCTCATTTATCATCCCAGAGGTACAATTCAGACAGAAATCAAGAGCATGTATGCTCATAGTTTCAAATGTTTTGCTACAATAAAGCACCAAATAGAAATTTTGGGGAAAGTGCAATTTCACAATTAATACACTAAATTAATGGAATAATTTACACTTCATGGAAAAGTTTTGATGCTTGTATGACAAAGAATCACTAATTGAAATTGTGGCTAAGACTAAATACCAGTTAGGTCCTCCATATTTGCAGGCTTCACATCAACAATGTTAAAACTCTGGTTGCTGATTTCCAAATTCCAAAGATTAATTCGCAAATCATCGGCCGATATGAAAGTCTCACCATCACTGACAAAACAATAATGAAAAGCATAAGTTATATAATATGAAAAAAATTTAGGAAGAAGCATCGATCAAGTGCAACTAAAATTAACCTTGCATACACTAATTGGCATATATCCATATTACAAAATCCTTCAGATAATTGCATAATATTACACAATATAGAACATATATATTACTCGGACATAATAAACTAATAAGAACAGAAGTGCTTATAATGTAGGGATCCATAATTAGAGAAATCTGGAAAGATGGCTCAGACATACTGAAAATTTCCTAAATGAATGAGTAGGAAGAGGGCCATGAGATCACAAAGAAAAGCACATGATTCTACAATAAAAAACTTAACAGTTGACACTAAGCAAAGTTCATAAAGTGCCACACAACAAATTCAGTAAAATCAAATCAAATCGAAGCTGCCGGAAAGGACTAAATGACCTAAATCAAATGTTGTACAAATATGACACCAGATGATGAGGACATCATGCCACCGCCCAGGAGCAGGTTCGATCGAGTATACTTCAGGAGGCGACGCGCTGGTCTTCTATGGCTTTAGATGGGACTTGTTTCAGGCCTTATTGATAGCAGATGTTTTAGCTTTATTTGTGTTCCTTTTATTTTTTTTCTTTTGTGGACGTTTAGTACCACATCGGTTATTTCCCAGTAGTTCTCTTTTGTAAAGCCTATATAAGGCCCCCTAGACTGTCTTATTGGAATTAATGAATGATTAAAACTTTTCCTCAAATTATTTGTTAAATTCTTGAGTTCTGCTGCTCTCGAGTTTAGGGTGAGAAGCCCGTGCAAGGGGTGGAAACCCAAATTTTATCTTTTTTTTTCTCAATTTAAATCTTGATTCGATTTGAAGGTGATTGCGATCCAGGTGATTTTACATCATTTTGGTATCAGAGCACCGGTTTTCAATCCCCTTCAAATTTTCTTTTTTTTAAAATTTTCTTCCAGTTCTCAAAACCCTAGATCTATCCCAGCTCTAGATTTAGATCCATTCAAAAAAAAAAAGAAAAAGAAAAAGAAAAATTACACTGTTTCAAAAAAAAAAGGAGGAAAATTACAGTGAAAAAAAAACATATCGAAAATTCCTTGAAAAAAAAGTGAAATCTCCACTGTTCTTCCAAAATCCCCACGCCGCTGCCCGCCCCGACCTCCGCCAACGACAACAGCGGAGCCCGCCGCTGCCCCTCCGTCAGATCCACCGCCATCGTCGATCTTCTACTTCGCCGCTGCGACCTCGCCGGGATAACTCCGACACCATCCCAACACCAGGAAGCCGCCGCCGTTCGCCGTCTTCATCCAGACCTCTGCCCGGCTACGTCATCATCACCGTCGCCGCCGCCGCTGCTTCCCCTTGCCCTAGCCGACAGCGAATAGAGAAGAAAAAGAGGAGATCGAGCTCGCCGGAGCTCCCCGACCCAGGTCAACCTCCACCGCCGCCGTGAGGGCTTCTCAAGCCGCCTGAGAGGTCGGATCACCAGATCCACGCCCCTCTCTCTCCTCCGATCTCTGCCATCGTCGCCACAACTGCCGTCGCCATCGCCGAGGCCATCCACGACTCGCCGCCCTCTTTGAAGCTTCGTCGGAGCATCGCCGTCATCAATCCCCTTCACCGGACCTTCCAAGGACTCATCGGAGATCCGCCATCTTCCTCGGACGTCGCCGCCGCTCGCCGTCATCTTCATCCTTGCCTCCAGTCGCCGTCGTCGCCGCTCCGTCTCTGCCCTAGCTGCGAATCAAGGGAGGGGATTGGGCACACTGCGATCGGGTGCAGTGTCTGGCTTAAAGTCAGACTCGAGTTGGGTTTGAATCCCATCCGATTTAATCAGTGGCGAGTTGCGTCGGGTCCCAGCAAAACCCGAACCCGGGCTCTACCGCCCCAGCTGAGCAGACCGGGCTGGTTCTGAACCGGGTCTGGCTCAAGTAGGGTCCAGACCAGACCAAGTCTGGTTCAATTCAGTTCGGCTGCAGGTCATATCTTTCGGAGGCCGTTCAGAGCTCGTTTCAAGTCCGAATTGACCCGTTTTCGAGGCAGTGGGTTCGTGACGACCAGTACTACGTGCCTACAGCAGTCTCGTTCAGGTTTGAGTTACGTTCGTCTTCCCAGGTAATTTTGAATATTCTATCAGTAATTCCTGCCATTTAATTAAAATAGCTAGTTCTTTCCAATCTGTCACATGATAGAATTTATTGACTGTTGTCCACTAAATAAGTGAGTTGTGTGATTCTGACCTTGAGTGGTAACCGACCTAATATTAATTGTGCAACTAAATTAATTTGAATCTGTGATTACTTGATTAAATCTTGAAAATTAACTGTATCAGCACGTGTTTTATCACTGTCTCCACATTACATTTTCTTAATCACGTGTTAATCTCATTAGCTTAAAATTGGTATTAATTTTCACCATTCTAATCTCTGACTCCTCCTGCATAACATACATATCCTAAGGACAGCTTGCATTTAGGGTCAGTGAGAATCTTGCATGCCTACTAGAAGTGGTAGAACTTTTTCTATAGGCGAAACTTCAGCACCAATGGACCCTAGCATTCATGATACCCTTAACACTATCCTACAAAAGATAGAGAGCATGGACAGACAACTACAAGAAGTTAAGGATCAAGTTGATGTCAACTGTAGGGATCTAGCAACCAGAATTGGTAGGCTAGAAACCAATAGGAGAAGAATCAGGGATGATGAGAGTTCTCGAAATGACAGTAGGTCTCCTAGGCGTGAGCGAGACCATGACAGTAGGTCTCCTAGGCGTGAGCGAGGCCCACCTTACCGAACAACTTGATGCCGATGCCCAGTATATCAGGAGCGTTAAAGTTGATGCTCCTTCTTTTAACGGGCGTTTAGACCCTCAGGCCTATATCGATTGGCAGTTGGCCATGGACCGATATTTTCGTTGGCATGACATGTCTAAATCAAGAAAGGTTCGATTGGCCGTTATGAAATTAACGGGACAAGCTGGGCAATACTGGGAAAATTTAGAGAGGATGATGAGGTACAGAAGGGAAGACCCCGTGGACACTTGGGAAAGCATGAAAGAGAAGCTTATGATAAAGTATGTTCCACCATCATTCAGTCAACAATTGTTGGACAAATGGAATCGATGGACCCAGGGAAACAAATCAGCTGCTGACTACATTGCTAAGTTTGATGAATATCTGAATCGGTGTGGAGCTATTGAGTTAGAATCTCCCGAACAGACCCTATCTAGGTTTAGATCCGGTCTTAGGGATGATTATCGCCGAGAGCTCATTGCTCGAGGCATCACGACTCTAGAACAGGCATATCAGCTAGTCACCGACTTAGATGAGTCTAGAGGATCCTACTTTAACCGAAGTAACTTTAAGGATAACTCTAGAACCACCACTACTGGCCAGCCAAGCTTCAACCGAACACTTCCTACCCCAAGTAAACCTGCCTCCAGTTCCTCTAGCGTCAAACCAGCAGGTCCTTCTGGTGCAAAGCCCTTTGTATTCGAGAAGAGAACGGTAAGTGAACCAGGAAAAGTCAACCCTAGAACCCAATGCTACAGGTGTCAAGGGTATGGTCACCTTGCCAGCCAGTGCCCGAGTCAAACCAAAACCCTCTTTGTCGAAGTTCCCATTGAAGATATAGAAGGAGAGGATGATGGCGAAGAAGTGGTGCACCAACAAGACGATGACTCGGATGCCTCTGTCGAAGAGTATGAATTTAATGGGTGCATCCGAACTGTGCAAATGACGAGCTTACCCCCTAATGTAGCTCGCACCCAATTAGGAGTGGTTAGATGTACTTTAACCCAGCCTGAACCACTCAACGACTGGAGAAGGACTGCCATATTCCAAACTTGCACAAAAATTGGCAATAAGAACTGCAAGGTAATAGTGGATAGTGGCAGTTGCATCAACGCTGTGGCGTCAAAGCTAATCACCACCTTGGGAATGACACCGGTGAAGCATCCAAACCCCTACAAGGTTACATGGATCGATGCTACATCTATAGATGTTCAAGAGAGATGTCAAATTCCCATCCAGTTTGCCACATACACAGAAAATGTGTGGTGTGACATACTCCCCATGAATGTAGGTCATATCATTTTGGGTCGACCATGGTTATTTGACCTAGATGTGACCATACATGGACGTACCAACCAGTGTTCGTTCGTCCATAATGGGAAAAAGGTGAAGATTATGCCAAACCAACCGAAGCCGCCAACCCGAGAGAAAGAGGCTGGTAAAGGGAAAGATAAAGTGGACGTTATAAATCCTAAAAAAAAGGTTGATAAGGGCAAAGGTAAGATGGAAATGAATTTGATTAGCCACGATCAAATTGAAAAGAGCTTGCAGGATGGTTCTACTTGTTATGCTCTCGTGGCTCGAAAGGCTAGCCGGGATATCGAGGAGCAGATTCCTGAGCACATCAAGCCAATTCTGGAGGAGTTTTCCGAAACCCTCCCACAAGATCTTCCAGGTGAGTTGCCCCCTATGCGAGACATTCAACATGCTATTGACTTAGTCCCAGGAGCAACTTTACCAAATTTGCCTCACTATAGAATGAACCCAACTGAACATGCGGAATTGCAACGGCAAGTGGAAGAGCTACTTGACAAGGAGTTCATCAAAGAGAGCTTGAGCCCATGTGCGGTTCCCGCACTTTTAGCGCCAAAGAAGGATGGTACATGGCGTATGTGTGTGGATAGTCGTGCAATTAATAAAATTACCGTCAAGTACCGTTTCCCATTCCCCGTCTTGATGATATGCTGGATCTGATGTCAGGTGCCACAATCTTCTCCAAAATTGATCTTAAGAGCGGGTACCATCAGATTAGAATCCGACCCGGGGATGTGGAAAACCGCATTTAAGACTAAAGACGGGTTATATGAATGGTTGGTTATGCCATTTGGACTGTCCAATGCTCCAAGCACCTTCATGAGAGTAATGACCCAATTGTTTCGACCGTTTATCGGTAAGTTCGTGGTGGTCTATTTTGATGACATACTGATCTATAGCCAAACCCAGGAGCAACATGTGGGTCATCTGAGGCAAGTCCTCCGCATACTCCATGCTGAGAAATTTTATGCAAATCCAAAAAAGTGTGCTTTTTGTATAGACAGGGTTATCTTCCTAGGATTTGTGGTTTCCTCCGAGGGAGTTTCCGCAGACCCTGAGAAAGTGAAGGCAATAACCGGGTGGCCACAACCCCGGACGATCAGGGAAGTCAGAAGCTTTCACGGGTTAGCCACTTTCTACCGTCGGTTCATCAAGAATTTTAGTGCTATTATGGCACCTATAACCGACTGTTTAAAGAGCGAGGTGTTCCAATGGACTCCTGCTGCCTCCAAGGCTTTCGCTGAAATAAAGAAGATGATGACGGAAGCTCCCGTAATGCGTCTCCCTGATTTTTCAAAAGCTTTTGAAGTAACTTGTGACGCATCGGGACTAGCAATAGGTGGTGTACTGAGTCAGGAAAACCACCCGGTTGCTTATTTCAGCGAAAAATTAAATGATGCCCGGCAACGCTACTCCACTTATGATAAAGAATTTTATGCGGTTATACAGGCGTTGCGCTACTGGAGACATTATCTGTTGCCACAGGAATTCGTGTTGTACTCAGATCACGAAGCGTTAAGATATCTCAACTCCCAGAAGAGATTAAACGCGAGGCATAGCAAATGGGTGGAGTTCTTGCAGGATTACACTTTTGTTCTCAAACATAAAGCAGGCATCGAGAATAAGGTCGCTGATGCGCTGAGTCGACGTGTCACGATCTTGGTGGCAATGAGCACAGAAGTGGTTGGATTTGAGAAATTAAAGGAGGAGTATGAATCATGTCCCGATTTTGGGAACATTTATGTCACGTTACGAGACGGCCCTGTCCGTGAGATGTACGGTTTTCTCCTTCAAGACGGTTATCTCTTCCGATTCCGTAAGTTGTGTATTCCCCGTACGTCCCTTAGGGATTTTCTCTCTTGGGAACTACATGCTGGAGGCCTGGCAGGACATTTCGGTCAGAATAAGACAATTGAGGCCGTTGAACATCGATTCTACTGGCCGAGTCTGAAAAGAGATGTCTCTAAAGTAGTTAGCCAATGTCGCACGTGTCAACTGGCTAAGCAACAAAAGCAGATTGCCGGACCTTACACTTCTCTTCCTGTACCTAAGTGCCCCTGGCAAGACGTGAGCCTAGACTTCATTCTAGGGCTGCCCAAGACTCAAAAAAAGCACGATTCTATCCTAGTGGTAGTTGACCGATTTTCAAAAATGGCTCACTTCATCCCGTGTTCCAAGACCTCAGATGCGTCTCGAGTTGCTGTCTTATTCTTTGATCATATCGTAAAGTTGCACGGGATACCTAAAACCATGGTGTCTGATCGGGATGTTAAGTTTGTTAGCTATTTCTGGAAAACACTTTGGCATAAGATGGGCACCAAACTGAAATTCTCAACCGCCTTTCACCCACAGACAGATGGTCAAACCGAGGTGGTAAACAGATCGCTAGGAAATCTCCTCAGGTGTCTAGTTGGAGAAAATTTAAAAACTTGGGATCTCATTTTGCCCATGGCTGAATTTGCATATAACGGATCTGTCAATAGGACTACGGGTCTCAGTCCTTTTGAAATCGTAAACGGTTTTAAGCCCAGGCAACCCATTGATTTAATTCCCATGGCTCATCATCATTCTAGGGTATCAGACTCCGCATCAGCATTTGCATCCCATATTCATGCATTACATGAGGAAGTCAGAGACAAGATAATGAAAAATAATACTAATTATAAAGCTTCTGCAGATCTACATCGCCGATTAAGGTCTTTTAATGTCGGAGATTATGTGATGGTCCGCATGCGACCCGAACGGTTTCCACCAGGAACCGTGAAGAAATTACACGCGCGAAGTGCAGGGCCATTCAAGATTCTCAAGAAAATCAATTCGAATGCTTATGTGGTGGATCTCCCACCTGACTTTGGCATCAGTTGCACCTTTAATGTTGAGGATTTGGTTCCATATCGAGGTACTTTTGATACCCCTTCTGATCCATTTGTGGATGAGCTAAGCCAAGACCTTCTTTCTGAGAGCCCCCCACTACCTCCACTTCCCCCTAAAATGTCCTATGCAACAGAACATATAGATTCTATCTTGGATGATCTGATTATCTCTACTGGAGATGGAGGGACGAGACGCTATCTAATTAAGTGGACGGGAAAACCTGATTCAGAAAATTCTTGGATTACCGAGGAAGACCTCCAGCATCTTGATCCTGATCGATTGGAGCACTACCACAGCAGACAGCAGTTCTGTCCCCCACACTCGACAGGGTCGAGTTCTTTCCACCCGGGGGGAATTGATGAGGACATCATGCCACCGCCCAGGAGCAGGTTCGATCGAGTATACTTCAGGAGGCGACGCGCTGGTCTTCTATGGCTTTAGATGGGACTTGTTTCAGGCCTTATTGATAGCAGATGTTTTAGCTTTATTTGTGTTCCTTTTATTTTTTTTCTTTTGTGGACGTTTAGTACCACATCGGTTATTTCCCAGTAGTTCTCTTTTGTAAAGCCTATATAAGGCCCCCTAGACTGTCTTATTGGAATTAATGAATGATTAAAACTTTTCCTCAAATTATTTGTTAAATTCTTGAGTTCTGCTGCTCTCGAGTTTAGGGTGAGAAGCCCGTGCAAGGGGTGGAAACCCAAATTTTATCTTTTTTTTCTCAATTTAAATCTTGATTCGATTTGAAGGTGATTGCGATCCAGGTGATTTTACATCACCAGACACCAGACAAGGATGGCAAATCTTGAAACAACCAGGATGCAGATCCAGTATGGACACAGCGCATACATTGCCTTGATTATTATGGCACAATTTCACACCGATAAACATAAACATTTCACATATTTAAATAAATATATTGGGCGGAATTAGCATTTAGTTTCTCTTCAACATTCAATGGAGGAAGTAAAATGATCTACAAGCATCAAACTGCATGTACAAGTGTCAGTCTTTGAGATAATGTCATTCAAATTCAGGATTAAGATTAACCAGAGAAGTGCCTAACAAGTAATCAAGGAGTTTCCAAGAAGCCCCATATCAGATACATGTTAGACACAGACAAAGCTTCATGATAGAAGGTCAGTGCAACATAGCTCAAACCCAAACCGTCAACTAGACCAACACAGCAGAGCCTTCATCCAAGCATAACAAGCCATAAGTTTACAACAGGGCAGAAAGACATCCTCCTAACTGTAGTGGCAACAAGCCAACAAAAGAAAATTCTACAAGAACACAAAAGTTCTTCTGGAATAGGTTTATCACAGGTCAGAAGGATATCTGCTAACCAATCAACCATTAAGCCATATGATTGAAGTTCCGTAACAATAAGAATAAAGAAGCTACAAACTAACTCAAGTTGAAGTCAATATACTGCCTCCTTGTTGGTAAAACCCATCCATAGTATGGCCATCAAAACAAACATCAGCTATTATGACCATTAAATTCCAACCTTCTAAAAGTACTGAAGAGTAAGCCACTAGAATACCATCTGCAAATTCTTGAATCCTCTAGGAGGCTAGGATCTATCCAATTTTTAGAACAATGGGCGGGTGGCCTTACCTTTTCAGCTTCCTCATTCTAGATCTAGACCCCGGCCCTCACCCTTTTCTAACAGACTAACACAGTAGCAAAAGCATAAGATGTATCTATGTTGCATGGACACGGCAATATCGAAATGGACACGAAACGTGGACACGTGGGCAAATTTTTAAAAATACACACGACACGTGTGTCGGACACGTGTCCGATTTCGGACATGACACGGCTCCATGTTAGAAGTGTTCGTGCTACATAAGCTGTAATAAGTCTCCATTTTCTCAACAGCATAATCATCTTAAGTCCGACCCACCCACCAATGCCCAACAAAAGAAAAACAAAGTGAATCAGCAGAGGAGCACCACTACATCACTCAAGTTTGAGAAAATTGCAATAAAGAACATGTTGTCAACATGAAGTCTAACATTTCAGGAATTTGTGTCAAATTCATTGCAAGGCAACTATGCGCAACATAGGGTCTTGCTAAAAGACCTTCACCACAAGCTCAAGCAACCAAGAAGAAGCCGATCAAACTCCCCTAAACAGGACAAGAACCTAGGCAGAGATAGAGTGATCAGTAATGAAGTTAAAAATGGTAACTAATGCAAAAGGTTTAAACATAATGCTAATGCCAAACAAATTCTATAGCATGCCATGCTAAACCTACAATACACAAAATCAAACCAGCACATTATACCTCAAAGATAGAAAAAAAGATTACATGATTAGAGTTAAATTGTAAGGAACCTGTTATTTGAAATAGAGTTTATGTGATAATCATGAGCATGAGCGTATATTCTTCGACATCTAGCAACAAGGCTTGTCTCCTGGCTGGCTACCTGAAATAGGATAATATAACAAGTATCAATGTTCCTGCTTAAAGATGGGAGTAAGAAAATAAAACAGAAAGGAGTTTGTGCGCATATACAATTGACAAAATCAAGCACTATATATGAATGGTTAGAAAAAGTCGTTAGTCTGAACAGTATGTGTAGTATGCCGAGTACATGGTGGGTGCTCCCTTCCTTTCAAATCACAAAAGTTGATGTTCTTAAAAAGTTTTCCTTTTAATATGATAAAAATAATGATTAGGACAGACCAAATATAGCAAGTCTTTACAATACATTATGTGATTGTAGTAAAGATGTATGTTATATGCATGACATATATCCAGTATGGCTGGGCTAAGTACAACTACCACAGGCAAACGCAGTGATGGAAACCCTCCAGGAGGAAATGACAAGTCATTGCTCAAAGAACTGTATGGCCTTTCTGAATATCCGCCATTTGGAATGTATCCTCTAGGATTAGATGTACTTGGGCTAGCAATGCAACCATTTCCTGCAGCTTGCAAAGGATCCACATTCACCTCAGAGACTCTCTTCACTTTCTTCTCTTGCACCTATTTAAAGAATTAACAATAAGAAGAAAACTGGCAGTTAATGACTTTAAGAAGGTGGACTGAACATATCAGAGAGATAAAACTATGAACAATTATGTACAATATGATAACTACATCTGGAAAAGGGGAAATATGGCAATAGTAAGAGCAACAGCTCACTAGAAACTGTTAAACCTGGTTCTGGTTAATAAACTATTCATATGAGAGTCATAAAAATACCATAACATGTCAATTTCTTTCATATCTAGCAGCATTGTGGGTGAGCTTTTTACAAGCACCACATCTACATGAGAACAAAACTCACCCACAGGTTACAACAACTTTCCTCCCTCCCTCAAACAAACACAGGAAGAGTCCATTCATGAACAGACTCAGTGCACAATTTTGATACGTTGCTTCTCAAAAGTGAGGCTTCTGGAATTTTGAAACCAATCATATATTCCAAAGGAATTCCTTAAATATTCTATTAGGTGCTACGTGCCCAGCAAGGTCTTGCTCTTGAACCAAGGGTGGGTCTAAAGAATTTTGAAAATGAATATACAAACCCAACAAAGTGCCTTGAATATTTTGTTAGGTGGCACATCCTCAAACAAAACTATAGAAGAATTCAGGACAAATTAAAAGAGTAGAAAGGCGCAAATATGTAATTATGATGGTATATTGGTAATAAGTTGGCGGTTTTTTTAAAAAAAAAACTTAATCTATCCTTTTATTCAACCTTTTTCGTTGAGATGTAAGGGATTATCTCCACTATTACACCAAATCATACAATTCAAGGACACCTCAAAACAGTCGTAAACTAATATCCATAATCTCTTGCAGAGCTACCAGCATGTTTATATAGCACAAAAACAAACAGAAAGGGAGAAAGGCAGGTGTAATAATAATCAATGTGAAAAAAAAAAAGCATGAAATTTTGTACAAAAAACAATAATCTACATGAGTCAATACTATGATTTACGACCACAGCTTCTGCTTTAAAAAGAATAATGTTTGCTAATAATAACTACATGCCCACCTTCCAGTATTTGATAGTTTTGTCATTTGTGGAGAGAAGAAACAGTGCGCCATTTGCTGTTTGGCACCACCGAATCTTATTGATCTTCTCTTCTATTTCCAAACTTTTAAGATAATCAAACTGCATCCATCGGCATCAAGCTTAACAAATACATGGCAGATAAACACAAAACATCAAATTAAATGAGAAATTGTTATAGTTGGTTACCTCAGGTTCATGGCTTTGAAACTCTGTTTTATAGCGGAATTCAGGATGCCTGCTGATTGGATAATCTGACCTCTCTAGTTCCCTTCGAGAACCATGCTACATGATAAATAATCAAAGATAAACAATTGCATGATAAGGAAGAAGCAGCTAGCTAAAGAAAGAAAACCATAATAACAGAGATTGACAAATCAACAGAGATTGGCAAACACAAGGAAAAGAGCAAGTCGTTGAGCTTACATCTCTAACATCTGTCCTTTCAAATAAAACTACACGCCCACCTCTATCTCCAGTAGCAAGGTGGTCTCCAGACTTGTCAAATTCTATGGCTGAAATAATGTCAACTGCAATGAAAAGGGTTCATCAGCGAATGCCAACAAGCATACAGATACAAACAACAACAACAACAACTACTACTAAGCCATTTGTCCCAAGTATTTGGGGTAGGCTACATGAACCAAAAGAGAATTACGCCGGATAAGGCACATGGATCAGCTTTCTCCACTCAGTCCTATCGAGCAATATGCCTTCACTAAGACCTTTAGCCGCTATATCTTGTCGCATTACCTCCATCCATGTTTTCTTCAGTCTCCCCTGCCCTCTTTTAACTTGCCCTAAATTAATACGCTCTACTCGCCGGACTGGCGCATCGGTAAGTCTACGTCGCACATGACCAAACCATCGTAGGCGGTTTCCTCTCATCTTCTCTTCTATAGAGGTTACACCTATCTTAGTACGAATATCCTCATTTCTCACAATATCTCTCCACGTGTTACCACACATCTAACGAAGCATGCGCATCTCTGCTACACTCATCTTCTGGGCATGATGTCTCTTATAGCCCAACATTCTGTGCCATATAACAAAGCTGGCCTAATAGCAGTCCGATAAAACTTTCCGTTCAGCCATAACGGAATGTTACGATCACATAAAACTCATGTTGCGCTCCTCCATTTCAACCACCCGGCTTGGATCCTATGGTTGACATCACTATCAATCTCCTCATCTTTTTGGATAATAGAACCCAAGTACTTAAAATGACTGCTCATCGGTATTTCTTGTCCATCTAGTCTCATAGTATTATAATCTCGAATTCCTAGTTTACTAAATTTACACTCCAGATACTTTGTTTTGGTCCTACTTGATCAAAAACCTCGAGATTTTAGAGTTTGCCTTCATAACTCCAATTTGGCATTTACCCCAGCTCTCGGCTCATCGACTTAGGACAATATCATCAACAAATAGCATACACCATGGTATCTCATCCTGAATAGCTCTAGTAAGCTCATCCATCACTATGACAAATAGGAATAGACTCAATGCAGATCCTTGATGCAATCCAATTGTGATAGAAAAATCACTTGTTATGCCTCCACAAGTTCTGACATTTGCCACTACTCCATCGAACATATCCTTGATTATGTCAATCTATTTGATTGGGACATCCTTTTTCATCAAAGTCCACCAACAACTATACAGATATGTGACAAGAATGCAATGAAGCCGTAAATGAGAACCCTATATACATACATACATATACATATACATATAATATGTTTGTATGTCTGTATGTATGTATATGTATATGTACATATGTAGCCTAAGGTAATTCTATTCTATACTTATACTATGTACTAATTTTTGTTGTAACTTATTTTACTGTTGAGCTATGGTTAAAATGTCTAGTATAGTTAGCTCTGGTTGCCTTCTAGTGGGACGGCGCCTCTAAGTCGCGTAGGGTTATTGTAGCCGGGATGGCGCATTGTTGCCCGTAAGTCATTAACGGTCGTACTAGATTTTACAAACTAGCAATAAGATTAGGTTTTAAACTTAGCTCAAGGGTAAAATAAGTTGTACAAGTAACTAATTACACGGTAATAGGTACAGGATAGAAAGCGTAAGCAAGGTTACAACATGAACCCAACAGGTTCAAGTTCAACTAATAAAAGAACCCTTAATAAGGGTAAATAAATTAAAAATGTTAACGTATTTGGATACTCTTCTCAATTGGAAGGACTAAATAAGTGGACAATTTCAAAATTTCCATCAAAAGAAATTTACCAAATAGGTATCTTTGATTTTAAAATCCTCCATAGGAATCAAAACAATGGAGAAAACTATTCAAGTAGACTATAACGAACACACAATAAAATTATTATCAAAAAATGATTTATCTTCCTATAGAGACAAGTATAATTTTATCCATATAGACTTAATACAAATTGCGTTAAAGCCTCTAACTTTGCAAGGATTAAATGCATTCTCATTGACATCTTTGCGTAATGCTAGATGTCTGAATTGGGTCCAGTCCCTAATGAGAGTGATGCAGACTAGCAGGTGTCATGTGCCAGCCTACTATAATGTATATCCCAATCTCAATCTATCAATGACAGATCCAAATATTTTAGAAGTTGCATCTTTAAATTTTAAAACCCATGGATACAATTTCCTTCTTGGATCTGAAACAATAACAGTAATTTATAGGTCCATTTCAAAGTACTTAATACTCTAACCCCTAAAGCTAGATATGTTACTAGACCAGGTAAAACTACACTGGTAGAAACTAATACAGCAACAAATAAAATAATAAAATGGGATAAATTTCTCAGAAAATTGGTCGTTAACTTCAGCAGTTCCACCTAAGCCAGTCGTTTAACCAGACATAAATCAATAATTCAAACTACTGATGGTGAAATAGAAGTTAGATTTAACCATAAGCAAATTACTAGGATTTCTACTTCAAAAAATCAAAATGAATCTCAACTTGCTAGGTGCTCTACATCTAGAAATTCAAATAGATCCACTAGCAAAAGAATAACTGAACCAGAATCTGAAGTTCAAGTGATTAAAATATCTGATTATGCAATTATACATCCAATCTATGAGAAACCTAATTCGATTCTCCAGCTAAATCAGATATGGACTTTTACGTATAAGCTTAATGGATTTAACATCAGAAAGTCTCATAAGGAATTTCCTCAATGCAGAATTCAAAAAAATAAACAATTTAAAGAATGATTTGAAAAAACCTATTTAATAGAGAAAAGATATGCAAAGATAAATATTATGCACGTCTTAATAGAAAAATGAAAGATAATTCTTTCCAAAATGGTTCATTGAGAGATATATTAATAAAGAGCTCAATAAGCTCAATGTGTTAGAAGAACATTATAAGACATGAGCTACCCAAAATGGAAAAAAGATATGGTCACATGTATCCACCTTCTGGACCTCTAAAATTATCCAATGTTAATACAGAAATTATCGAAGCAGTATCTTTAATCAAGCTTACTGATCATAAAGAAGAAACACTGAAAGAATTACAAAAAATAGTAGAGCAATATAATTACACCAATGTGTATGCTCAAATATTAGGACAGCAACTCACTAGAGTAAAATCTACTTTAGAATTATTAATAAATAAATTAAATACAGTTGTCCAATTAGAAACTCCTTTAATAAGAAAAAAAGAGTCAAAATTCTGACTATGTGTCAATAAAACCTCTTTCTAAAATTAGTGGATTTAAATTATGTCCACCAAAAGTGGCAAAAGAAGGAAAAAACTTCGATAATTGATAAATTACAAAGGCAAATTTAAACACCATCAACGAAAATTCGCCTGATATTGACTCTCAAGTTTCAGATTCCGAAGAACCTCAGAAAGAAGAATTAGAAAAATCGGAATCTAATAATGAAATACTACCTGATAATGACTTAAAAAATCTAATTCAAACTGATGTTGTTCAACAATCATTTCAGAACAGTACAAGTAATAATAAAGTAAATAAAATTTATTTTGATTAGATAAATGTTACTATGAACGATCAACCCCAATGAATATTTTGTTTGAGGAAAATGATTCTCTCACTCAAAATTCTAATCACGGCAAAACTATTTATGCATGGAATATTGATAGTTGTGCAATAAGCAAATTATGATCAATTACGTTGAATGATGATGCATGCTCCTGTTTGTAAGCAAAATAATAATACAGATAGAGACATGCTACTTTTATCACGTGTTTTATAAGAACTTTAAAGGGCTAGTGGGATCACTGCATCACATGTGCATATATACATAGATAGACTAGGTTACTTTCGAAAGGATTTGAGCCACGCTCAAACTCAATGCCACGACATTCAAATACAAGATCCGCTCCGTTGAAGTTGATTTAGGGTCTGTTTGGATTTAAGGAATTGGTGTGAAGTGAGGAAGTAGGAAGTAAGATTTATTTCCTTTAGGAAAAAGGGAAATGAGTAGTAAGTTTTCTGGTGTTTGGATGATTGTTAGGAAGTGTGGTTTGGAAAATGTTTTGTCGTTTCCGGTGTTTGGATGGTAATGAAAAGTGGAAGTAGAAAAGTTGACCACAAAGTTGACCGCAAAATAATATTAAAATAAAAATTAATTAAGAAAAATAAAAAATAGATTGTAATTAGAATGCAAGTGAGATTTACTTGACCAAAAAATTAACTGTTTTATGCTATAACTTATTATAAATGAGATTTACATGACCACAAAATTAACTGTAGCACTCTGGAAGTGAGAAAATGGTTGTGTAAAAGAGAGATGAAAAAGGGAAATGGGGGTTTTCTTATTTCCTTTTCCGGTGTTTGGATAGATAGGGAAATGAGCAATTATACTTCCCCACTTTCTCACTTCACTGTGATTCCTTACATCCAAACACGCCCTTACATTATTTAAAGTAATTAAAAACTAAAAATCAAGTGATTTGTAGTTTTCTTGACCACACATCAAATAGGCACAAAATGGATGGCTTAAAGTAGTATATTACTTAAATCTATGAATTTAGACATACAAATTCTCGATCCGATCATTTGGTCATGATCTAAACAGTTAAAAACCCTCATACACAAATTTTTATTAGGTTTCAAATATTCTACACCATTAAACCAACTAACCCACTATTTCAGCCGTTCATTTTGCACCTACTTGATGAATAAGCAAAAAATATTCAGAACACAAGAATTTTTGGTTTTAAACACTCTTAACAATGTAGATCAACCCCAACAGAGTGGATCTTCAATTTGAATGGCCTAACATTAAATTTGAATAAGAATGATTCATCCCTATATTCTTCCCAAAGGACCCAAGTCTTTATATATAAAGAGAGACGAGGGGAGGAAACAATAGAGGTATTATATTTGAGCGCACGTGCACGCACACACAAAATATACTATAATGGAAACTTTGGACAGTCCATAATATTTAATTATGTTATATAAGAGAGGGGAAGTCATATTGCAATGAAATATTTAATTGCGTTGCTTTGGAGAATGTGAGACGTATTAGTTGCGTAAAGAGACCTTGATTAGAGTGATTCACTTTGTAGCATCAAGAAGTCGTTGCATATGCATTACACGTGCCAAAAATCAAGTATTAATACATTACTATCTTCCTTGTAGTGTCAAAAGGAGTTGGATCCAATGAACTGGTGAGGCCAATTGGAGCTTAGAAGTACTGGTGTGGCAGTAATTTGGAAAGTTCAACGAGTCTGGCAGCAACTCCTGGATCCAATAAACTGGTGAGACCAACTGGAGATTAAAAGTACCGAGTGACAGTTATTTTTGACAGGGTTCAATTAGTCTGGCAGCAACTCATGGATAGAGGCATTGAAAATGGTGAAGAGCCCCAAATGACTAGGATCAATTCCCCAGAGAAGAGGCGCAGGGGACACACATGGTCATGTCAGGTTTGCACTGGTTAGTAAAATTGGAAAATACAGGCAACTAATTTGTCAATGCATGTATAAGGGGAAAGCATCTAAAACACCACAATAAAACAAAAGGGCAGCAGAGCAGCAGACATATTTTCCTCCCCTATACCACTGTTATGGTACCTCCTTGTCTTGTATTTGGATATAATTGACTTTTAGGACCAAAATACCCCAAAATACAAGTGGCGCAGCGAATGAATTGCAATCCTATATCATTGTTGAAATGTGATACATATGTCTACTTATATTCCAATATGATGACTCTAACGTGATTGCTCTCACAATTTGGTCTCAAGCTCTCAAGGTAGTTCTTTGCTCTTTTGAAAAGACTCAATCTGCCGCCAGATCATGAATCTTATTACAATAATCAGTATCACCTCCATGCACTTAGCAAGGATCAGACCACCACAGAAAAACATTTTTTTTATCTATGAGTCTATATTGCCTACCCATAATTTCCTCATACAGAACATTATAATTTTCTCAAATAAATTCTACTTCCTGTAGATTAATTATTTATAATGTCATTTTTATGACTTAAGGAAGAATGTATCTCCTTAATTCAGATACGCTTTACTTTTTTTTTTTTTACTTCCCACCACTTCTTTTTTAGTGAAGTAGCAAAGACTAATCGATGCTCTTGCCTTCTGTTTTCCTGGCATGTGTATGCAACATAAAATTTCAATAGTGTCTGATCACCATCCTATTTCAGTCCTAATCGGCATGTCAATTTATTTTCCCCATAATATTCTATCATTCATCAAGAGCCAATCCTGTTAGAAATACTTTAAGTTATCCCTTGTTTTCTAACTTAGAATGTGAGCACTTGCTTTCCCACCAAAGACCCTCAGTCACTGACTACCACAAGTTGGGACCCATGAGTATTCTCCACATGCAAAGCACTCTGCTCCTCACAATTAAGAGGCACAATATAGGAAGATTGTAGGTAGTCTGGCTATCACGTCTCAGCACTTGTGACCGAATAACTCTACTAAATTAAATCTGCCACAGTAATTTTCATACAAGTGTGAAACATTAAATCCAATAAACTGAGGATTTAGCGCCCCAATTAAAGGAATTATGATTTGACAGCTCCATTAAAATGTGAAAATATTTGCTTCCACGATGTGAACACAAGTATAATGACAGGCCTAGATGCACACCATCTTCTAATGCAAAGAAAACTACAAACTTTATCATGCATCAACAACATAAAAAGTTCAAGAAATTAATCACAGGAGTCAGTTTCTATGCTGAGAGATGCAGTGGCTTCGTATGAAACACATCCAGCAACAAAACAACAGTGACATCGGTTCGGAAATGTAAATCTTAGTATTTACATATAAATTTCATTCAGAAAAAAAGTGTGGGGAGCTGGTGCGCTCTGCAATAACCATCAGTGCTTACATAACTAGATTCTAAAATGACCAACTGCGCCCATGAGCAAAATAAATTTAAGGAAAGAAATGTAACATGTCCTAAACTGTGTTTTGTCCATAAAAAGGTTTTCTTTTTTTTTTTTGTGGGGGGGGGGGGGGGGGGGGGGGGGATTGGTTGTCCAATTCGAGGTCGTCAAAACAGAGATGGCAAAAGGTAGCAAACTAAAACAACATAAACCATAGCATCTCCAATAGATAAACTAAATCCAACAACCGAAAAAGGAAAGCCAACTGCAGTTTTCACAGAAAAAACAATAGAACTGATAGTTCACGGATTCTCCGTAACTAAACGACTCCATCGAGCTCATTGCTATCCCAATTGAGAGAAAACGGAATCGGATTCTTTCCACACTTCCGATTTCATCCAAGCTTCCTTCTTTCACAACAAGACCGCTACTAGACCTAATTCACATCACTAATCCCACTAATTCCGACACAAACTACCAAGCCAATCCCAAAATCAACCATCGGCCCCAACAAACCCCGATCTAGGCGCAAAAACCAAAGGCGAAACCCTAAACCGAGATGCAATCCAAGAACGGAATCAGATCTAATCAATTCGCTACTCCTTTCATACCTTCCTGAACCTCCTCACCGGCGGTCCGCTCACCGAAGAGAATTTCCACTCGAGCGCCGCCGCCGCCGGTACCACGGCATCGCCGTCCTCCGCTGCCTTCCCGTTCATCTTCCGATGGGAGTTTCCTGGCGAGATTGGGGATGGCATCAACGATGACGAGAGATCGACGGTCGGGCTCGCTCAGTGAGGAATTCGGCCATGGATCCATGGGAAGAGAGGCGGGGGAGCAAAAGGGAACAGGGTGGCTGTGATGCTGAAAGGGATTGAGAAGAAGTGATTGAGAGACGAGAGGGGGAGAATGGTTGGTTTGTTGCTTCGATTGGGGCTGGGGTCTTGGCTTCGATGGAGTATGCGTATTATTTCTTTCACCCTATCGCGAGGGGGTCTGTCATCTGTCTCTTCTTTTTGGGCTTTTTCTCTTTTTTATCTTTTTTGGTGAATTTTTCAAAGAATTCATTTTTTTAAATAATTTGAAAAATCACTCTCCAAAAATATTTCTAAAATCTGACTCCTGACATGCCATTACCATAGGGTGTTTCGCCCCGCAAGCGTGGCTCCCGCGCTAGCGGGAAGTCAATTTTTTCATCCAGAATTGACATCTCCGACGAAGAATAAAATTTTTTCCTCAAGTGTTCTTTGTCCGAATTTGCTAATAATGGACAAAGAAATTTTTTATTTTTTTCTACAATGAGATAAATGTTTTTTGAATTGTTTTTCTTTGTCTGAGGTTATCAACCCTGTACAAAGAATTTTTCTTTTTTTAAGTTATTTTCTTTGTCCGGGGTTTCCAACCCCGAACAAAAAAGTTAATTTTTTTCCCAAGTGTTCTTTGTTCAGGGTTGCAAACCAATTTAAATTTTTTTTTTAGTTTTTCCTTTGCTTGCGGTTGGCAACCCCGTACAAAGCAACCTCACCTTTTCTGATTTCTGTTCTTTGTCCAGGGTTACCAACTCGGGACAAAGAAAAATCTTGAAAAAAATTAAATTTGCTTTGTCATGGATTGGTAACCCCGGACAAAAAACATTTAGGCAAAAAAAATTCCCAGCTCATACATATAATACATTTCCATGTTTAGCAAACAAAAATCCCAACTCATACATATCATACATATTCATGTTTAGCAAAAAGTAATACATATCACAACTCATATCAAACTCAAAATCACCAATTTCAACTCACATCATAGCTCGTATCAAAATCACAAATATCAAATTCATATCACAACTTGTATCTAATCACAAATCTCAACTCAAACAAGCTCAAATCACAAAATCTCAACTCAAATATCGCAATTCACATCAAAATATCGCTTTTGAAGTCATATCACAATAATACAAGTCTCAAAATATCTCATAACAAACATGTTAATGACACTCCACATTTAATGGACCACTTAGTAATTGCTTGCAGCAATTTAAATTTTTGATTCAAATATATCTTCCACTTTCAAATCCTTGATAGTAGTGGATGTTGTAGAGATATTGAATTCAGAAGTTATATTCTTCACATATGTCGATTTTACCCAACTATCATCCTCAAACTCATCAGGATGCGGATCTTCGGGCACTATACATTCATTATTGGCATAACCATCAACTTGATCGGTGTCATATTCAAGATCTTGCGCTGCAATTTGCATGCTATTTTCTATAGCACATTTTCACCCTCGTCAGAGTTATCATCATCACTATTTTCCTGCACCATATTATCGCCATCATCTGGGTCATTGTGCATTAGTGTCGGATACATCTAGGATATTCCAACAATAAAGGGAGTCACATAAGTACTCATGCCAGTTGAGAACCAACTCCTACATAAGATTTGCAAACAACATGCTAAAACTTTATGATGTCATTCTTGTGCATAATTGAAGAATTCAATTAGGTACACTTTTACTTATTTGCACTTGGATACTCTGTTGGTGTAATATTCATCTCAAGTGCAGTGAGATTTGTTGAGTTAACCGGTGGCGCTTGAACGGAGGAGAAATGCATTATGTTCGAATACACATATGATTTTGACATATTGTGGCACATCTTATCTCTTCGAGCCAAATTGTTAGGACTATCCAAATATTAATGTCATCTAAACACTTAGTAAAAAGAGAAAAGTAAACACCAGATTAAAATTCGGTTACTTATGTATTATATAACAGGGACATGAAGCATGTTGATTCATTGTCCAAATCAAACATACGTATGAATTCTCCATGACCTTCATGCATTCGATGGCTCACAGTACTTTCTCCACAAATAACTCTATTGTATTCACGATCAGGCACATTCAAGTATTGCACGTGTGTCATCATTATCTGATATTCCCACTGTTTGATAATGCCCATGAGCTCTTACAATTTGGTCTCAGGCTCTCAAGGTAGTTCTTTGCTCTTTTGAAAAGACTTGATTTGCCGCCAGATCATGAATCTTATTATAATAATCAGTATCACCTCCATGCACTTAGCCAAGATCAGACTACCAGAGAAAAACTTTTTTATCTATGATTCTATATTGCCTACACATAATTTCCTCATACAGAACATTATAATTTTCTCAAATAAATTCTACTTCCTGTAGATTAATTATTTATAATGTCATTTTTATGACTTAAAGGAAGAATGTATCTCCTTCAATCAGATACGCTTATACATTTTTTTTTTACTTCCCACCACTTCTTTTTTAGTGAAGTAGCAAAGATAATCTATGCTCTTGCCTTCTGTATTCCTGGCAAGTGTATGTAACATAAAATTTCAATAGTGTCTGGTCCCATCCTATTTCAGTCCTAATCGGCATGTCAATTTATTTTCCCCATAATATTCTATCATTCATCAAGAGCCAATCCTGTTAGAAATACTTTAAGTTATCCCTTGTTTTCTAACTTAGTATGTGAGCACTTGCTTTCCCACCAAATACCCTCAGTCACTGACTACCACAAGTTGGGACCCATGAGTATTCTCCACATGCAAAGCACTCTGCTCCTCACAATTAAGAGCCACAATATAAGAAGATTGCAGGTGGTCTGGCTATCACGTCTCAGCACTTGTGACCGAATAACTCTACTAACTTAAATCTGCCACAGTAATGTTCATACAAGTAAGTGTGGAACATTAAATCCTGTAAACTGTGGATTTAGCACCCCAATTAAAGGAAACATGATTTGACAGCTCCATTAAAATGTGAAAATATTTGCTTCCACGATGTGAACATAAGTATAATGACAGGCCTAGATGCACACCATGTTCTAATGCAAAGAAAACTACAAACTTTATCATGCATCAACAACATAAAAAGTACAAGCAATTAATCACGGGAGTCATTTCTATGATGAGAGATGCAGTGGCTTCGTATGAAACACATCCAGCAACAAAACAACAGTGACATCAGTTTGGAAACGTAGATCTTAGTATTTACATATAAATTTCATTCAGAAAAAGGTGAGGGGAGCTGGTGCGCTCTGCAACAACCATCAGTGCTTACATAACTAGATTCTAAAACGACCAACTGCGCCCATGAGCAAAATAAATTTAAGGAAAGAAACGAAACATGTCCTAACTGTGTTTTGTTCATAAAAAGGATTTTTTTTTTTTTTTTGTCTTTTTTTTTTTTTTTTTGGTGGAGGGGAGGGGGGCGGGGGGTGGGGGCGTTGGTTGTCCAATTCGAGGTCGTCAAACAGAGATGGCAAAAGGTAGCAAACTAAAACAACATAAACTATAGCATCTCCAATAGATAAAGTAAATCCAACTACCGAAAAAGGAAAGTCAACTGCAGTTTTCACAGAAAAAACAATAGAACTGATAGTTCACGGATTCTCCGTAACTAAACGACTCCATCGAGCTCATTGCTGTCCCAATTGAGAGAAAACGGAATCGGATTCTTTCCACACTTCCGATTTCATCCAAGCTTCCTTCTTTCACAACAAAACCGCTACTAGACCTAATTCACATCACTAATCCCACTAATTCCGACACAAATTACCAAGCCAATCCCAAAATCAACCATCGGCCCCAACAAACCCCCGATCTAGGCGCAAAAACCAAAGGCGAAACCCTAAACCGAGATGCAATCCAAGAACGGAATCAGATCTAATCAATTCGCTACTCCTTTCATACCTTCCTGAACCTCCTCACCGGCGGTCCGCTCGCCGAAGACCTGGGAGAATTTCCACTCGAGCGCCGCCGCCGCCGGCACCACGGCATCGCCATCCTCCGCTGCCTTCCCGTTCATCTTCCGATGGGAGTTTCCTGGCGAGATCGGGGATGGCATCAACGGCGACGAGAGATCGGCGGTCGGGCTCGCTCGGTGAGGAATTCGGCCATGGATCGATGGGAAGAGAGGCGGGGAAGCGAAGGGGAACGGGGAGGATGTGATGCTGAAAGGGATTGAGAAGAAGTGATTGAGAGACGAGGGGGGGGGGGGGGGGGGGGGATGATTGGTTTGTTGCTTCGATTGGGGTTGGGGTCCTAGGTTCGATGGAGTATGCGTATTATTTCTTTCGCCCTATCGCGAGGGGGTCTGTCATCTGTCTTCTTTTTGGGCTTTTTCTTGCTCTTTTTTATATTTTTTTTTTATCTTTTTGGGGGAATTTTTCAAAGTATACATTTTTTTTTAATAATTTGAAAATTTGATCTTCCAAAAATATTTCTAAAATCCGACTTCTGTCACGTCATGCCGTTGGGTGTTTCACCCGCAAGCGTGGCGCCTGCTCTAGCGAGAAGTCGATTTTTTTTCGTAGAAGACTGACAGCTCCGGACGAATAATATAATTTTTTGCTCAATTGTTATTTGTCTGGGGTTGCTAATCCTAGGCAAAGCAATTTTTTTTTTTTTTTTTACAAAGAGATAAATGTTTTTTGAACTGTTTTTCTTTACCTGAGGTTATCAAACCCTGGATTAAAAAAAAATTAAGTTATTTTCTTTGTCCGAGGTTTCTAACCCAGGACAAAAACAGTTATTTTTTCCCCAAGTGTTTTTTCTCTGAGGTTGCCAACCAAATTTTATTTTTTTTTTTTAGTTTTTCCTTTGTCTGCGGTTGGTAACCCCGAATCAAGCAACCTCACCTTTTCAGATTTCTTTTCTTTATCCAAGGTTACCAACCCAGTACAAAGAAAAAGCTTGAAAAAAAAATTAAATTTGCTTTGTCCTGGATTGGTAACCCGGACAGAAAACACTTGGGCAAAAAAAAATTCCCAGCTCATACATATCATACATTTCCATATTTAATAAACAAAAATCCCAACTCATACATATCATACATAGCCATGTATAGCAAAAAGTAATACATATCACAACTCATATAAAATTTAAAATTACCAATTTCAACTCATATCACAACTCGTATTAAAATCACAAATATTAAAATCATATCACAACTCCTATTTAAATCACAAATCTCAACTCAAACAAACTCAAGTCACAAAATCTCAACTCAAGTATCACAATTCACATCAAAATATCGCTTTTGAAGTCATATCACAATAATAAAAGTCTCAAAATATCTCATAACAAACACGTTAATGACACTCCACACTTAATATACCACTTAGTAATTGCCTGCAATAATTTAAATTTTTGATTCAAATATATCTTTCACTTTCAAATCCTTGAGAGCAGTAAATGTTGTAGAGATATTGAATTCAGAAGTTATATTCTTCATATATGTTGATTTTACCAACCATTATCCTCAAACTCATCAGGATGCAGATCTTCGGGCATTATATATTCATTATTGGTATAACCATCATCAACCTGATCGGTGTCATCTTCAAGATCATGCGTTACAATTTGCATGCTATTTTCTATAGCACATTTTCACCCTCATCAGAGTTATCATCATCATTGTTTTCCTGCACCATATTATCACCCTCAACTGTGTCATTGTGCATTGGTATTGGATACATCTACAATATTCAAATTAAAGGAAGTCACATAAGTACTCATGCTAGTGGAATACCAACTCTTACGTAAGATTTGTAAACAACATACTAAAATTTTATGATCTCATCCTTGTGCATAATTGAAGAATTCAATTTGATACACTTTTTACCTATTTGCACTTGGATACTCTGTTGGTATAATATTCATCTCAAGTGCAGTGAGATTTGTTGAGTTAACCTATGGCACTTGAACGGAAAAGAAATGCATTGTGTTCGAATACATATATGATTTTGACATATTGTGACACATCTTATCTCCTTGAGCCAAATTGTTAGGACTATCCAAATATTAATGTCATCTAAACACTCAGTAAAAAGAGAAATGTAAACATCAGATTAAAATTCACGGTTACTTATGTGTTATGTAAAAGGAACATGAAGCTCATTGATTCATTGTCCAAATCGAGCATACGTTTGAATTCTCCATGACATTCATGCATTCGATGGCTTATAGTATCTTTCTTCATAAATAACTCTATCGTATTCACGATCGGGCACGTTCAAGTATTGCACATGTGTCATCATCATATGATATTCCCACTACTTGATAATGTCTATGTGCTATTGGCCACTTGCATGTCAAATGAATCTGATACTCGTTTGGATTAATTTTGTTGAATTGGTTGACCTTCTCCACCAATTTTTGCTCTGTGATTTATTTTCTCACAATCACTGATTTTACTATTTCATTAACATGTATTGAGTTATTATCACTATCTATTGTCACTATACCATTAAACCAACAAAAAAGAGGAACATTGGCATCAGATATTGTACATAAATTAATGGATGGAACAAAAATTTATAAAATTTCTCTAACTACTAAAATTGAACCGAAAATAATAATACTATATGCACAATAACTTGAGATTGACGATGCCATTTATCTCAAAATAAACTCCATCACCGAAGAAGAGACACACATGTAGAAGAGAGATAAATAATCCTTTCTTCTGTCTAAATCTACATTATAGAATTACAATTATTTGTTAATATTTCCTAAATTTACAAAATTAAAATTTCCCTCAATTTAAAAAAAAAACAAGTATTTCCTAACATTGTCACAAATTTAATATCAAAATTAAGAGCAATTTTCAGAGAATGAAAGAGAGCATATTAGGATGGGGGCCTGACATAGAGAGATGGCATGGCAGAGAGACAAAAAGGGTCAGGGTCAGGGGGCCGAGTGGAGTAAGGAGAGGAAAGAGAGAAGATTGATATAAGAGACAGAGGAGAGAGTGTGTGTGGGAGAGAGAGAGGGTGTGGTAAAAGACATAAAGGGTCAGGGTTATGGTAAGAGTGTTGGCCCGGAGGCCTCCCTCTCTAGTTTTGATGATAATTAACTCATATAGTTATGTTTACTAATATTCTTGTGTTTTTAGTCTCAGATCATTAATTAAGATATTAGTTGGTGATTAGCTTCAACAAAGGAGTTTTTGGAGTTTTTCTTAGTGATTCCAGTGCCCGAGCATCAAGATCATACCTTTGCACTCGGTGGATCACGTTTGGAACCAAGCCGACTCTGAAGATTGTGTTGGCCCAAAGGCCTTCCACCATAGTTTTGATGATGATTAACTCATGTAGTTATGTTTACTAATAATCTTGTGATTTTAGTTTCAGATCTTTAAACAAGATATTAGTTGGTGATTGCTTCAACAAGAGGTGTTTGGAAGCTTCACAAGTGATTCCAGGGCTCTAGCTTCAAGATCACACATTGCCTAGCCATGGATGGAGTTTTGGATCGAGTCAACTTGAAGATGGAGATCGTCAAGAAGACTTAGGTATCCATAGTTTAGATAGTGTGTTTAGATCCATTTGTAAAGCTTAGTATAGTTGATATGCTCAAGTGCACATACACACACGTTTCATGTTTTGGATTTGGTTTTTATGAATAGTTTAGATCAAAACAAGTTTAAATGGTTTTTATGTATATTAGATATGTTCAATATACATACATGTTTCACATCTTAAACAAACTTATTTTGATATGTCTATTCATGAGTTTTAGGAATATTCAGATTTCCTATTGTGAAAAATCTAAGTTTGATAAAATACAAGTGTTGGTTTTTGATAAAATTTGCAAGACACAAAAATGATTTGAATATGTTGATATATGTCTTGAAATTTTTATCACAAGTTTGTTTATCAAAGTAAATGATAAATAATTTTTAAGGGATTTTTAGAAGAGATAAAAGATTTTTAGAAATATTTTAACATGTTTTTCTGCCCAGAACAGTGTCTGTCAGGCCAGTTCGGCCGACCGCAAGGGTCGACCGACCCATAGGCCGGTCGACCCGTACGGTCGACCGACGTGCACAGAACCGTGCACGTCTGGCACAGATTGGGACGGTCGGCCGGGCGGCCGACCGGACCAGAGAGCTCTGCTCTCTGTTTATTTGGGTCGACCGGGCGGTCGACCGGGTTGCCCCAACGGTCACATTTCTGACCGTTGGCGGTCGGCTGGGCCGGCCGACCGGTAGCCTGTCAGGCTGCCAGCTCAGCCTAACGGCTAGTTTTCTGATGGGCCTATAAAAACCCCATTTCTTTGGGATTTTGACCAAGATTTTTAGAGCTGATTTTCTCCCATTTTCTGGTTTTAAAAAGAAGTTTTTAAAAGAGTTAAAGAGTAAAAAGATTCATCTTGTTTGTTTTTAAGTGTTTTGTCTATTTCAAAGAAACTAGGTTTTGGGAATTGTTTTGAGCAAAAATCTCTATATCATTTTTGGTGTTGTCCCAAGAGTTTTTCTTTGATCAAAACATTTAGTTTTCCACACTTGAGCTATCTTCTATCCTAATCTATTTAGGATCTTGTTTGTGGAAAAGAGAGTTTGGGTCTTTGTAACCACTTGTTGTAAAACCCTTGCTTTGATAGGGTTGCTCCCTCTTCGGTAGAGGTAGAGGTTTGTGGTTTGCTCCCTCTAGTGAGAGGTGGAGTTGGTTGTTGTTTGCTCCCTCTAGTGAAAGGTGGAGTTTGGTTGTAACCCTCTTCGGTAGAGGTGTTGGTTGTTGTTTGGCTACGGGCCTACCCCTCGGTTGTGAGGTGGTGTTCGAGAGAGGAGTTCGGTACTCCCTTGTTGTAACAAATCCTCTTCGGTAGAGGTTCCCTCGGTGGGAGATAGTGGATTGGAAATCCTACACGGTGGTGTAAGCGAGGATGTAGAGCTAGGGGCTCGAACCTCGAAACATATCTTGTTGTTAGCGTTTGATCCATTGTCTCTTTAACTCTCTCTCTCATTATATTGTGCATAGCATCATTCTTATCATCATATCATAATTGCTTGTGTTGAGCATTGCTTCATATTGTCATATCTATTATATGCTTGTGTGTGTGCCTCACTTATACTTAACCACAAGAGCTTCACATAGCACCTCAACCCATTCAAGGGGAATCAAGAGGAGTTAATCCAGAGCCCTTCACGGGGAATTCGGCTACACTTGTATGTTGTATTAAGTGTGTTGCAAAATTTGCATTAGCTTCCGCATTTAGCGCACTTAGTTTATAGATTAGCACTTACACCTATTCACCCCCCTCTAGGTGTCCCTTTTCAATTGGTATCAGAGCCAAGTGCTCTGATTTTTGGGTCTAACAACCTAGAGTTAAAGATCCTCATTTTAGGCTAATCTTTTGTTTGCATTTGCTTGCTTGCACACTCATATAGTTTGGACCCATGGACTTCATGACCCCACCTAGCTTTGACCCTTCCAACATTGTTGTTTGGAAGTATAGGATGTCCATGTACCTAAAGACCCTAGGTTTGCATGTTTTCCTTACCGCTACCAAGAGATGTTATCTTGGTGATCGCAAGCATATAGGGGCCAATGCACAAGCCCTTGAGGCCATTAGAAGCATATTAAATAAAGAATATCTTTTACTTGCTTCTAACTTTGATTCCGCGTTTGCAGTGTGGAACATGTTGACAACAACCACCACCTCCAAGCTTCAAATGCCAATTCAACCGGAGGAGTCTAGTGAGAATCCGACTCTTAATGCTTAATGGTCCAAGAGAATGACTCCCTTGAGGTACATTCGGAATCTCAACTAGATAATGATGATTGTGCTAGTTCTTCAAATGATTATGTTGATCCCCATGCTTTGAATGAAGAATTATCTATTGTTTGTGAAAAATTGATAGAAAAAAATGATGTTTTGAAAAAGAAAAGTCTAAGCATTAACAATGATAATAAAAATTTGATTGCCAGACTTGATATTGTTTTGCTAGAGAAAGAGGAGATTGCTAATGAGAGGGATTCATTAAAATCTCAACTTGATCTTACACTTAAAGAAAATGAGTTTTTAAAATCTAAAAATGATTGTGAAACTCTTTTAAAGAAAAATGAAAATTTGTCTTCAAAAGTTGATTTTGTTTTAAAAGAAAATAATTCTTTAAAAGAGAAATTGATTTTATTTCAAAAGAATTAGAAATTTGTTTAAATAAAAATAAATCTTTGAAAAATGATATTGTTTCTCATGTTTGTCATGCTAGGGTAGCTTTGTAACAACCAAAATTTTATTTTACCTAATTTTCCCTCATCTTAATTATTAAGAATTTTTGTTTAAGGCATTATCTAAAAGTAATTACCCTCCATATTTCTAGAACAACAACTTGAGCTTAATTAGTAGACCCACTCCCCTTTTAAAAGCTTTTATTAACTATTGGATTATGGTGACTAAGTATAAATGGCATGAAGGCTTAAGTACATGTGTCATTGGGCAAATTAATGACTTAGCAATGGTAAAAGATGATTTCAACCTAATCCTTCATTATCCCCTTATTCAACCAAGCTTACCCTAATATCTTTTTAGTGGTAGGTATGCATGCAAGGGGGAAGATTAAAGGGCTAAGATCTCATTGAGATTTGGGTTTCCATGTGGCATCATGAAGGGGGGGCTTGACCAAGTGGCAACATGAGAGTAACTCCCCACCTTGTAACTTGCACTCAACTTTGGATTACCAAGTCTACCCTCATCTTCATCCTCTCCCATTTCTGCAAACTTTTCCTCTCCCAAGTGAAGAAAGTGAAAACCCTAGCCACCTTTCAACTCCTCTCAAAAATTTTGAGAAGAGAGATTAGGACACCTCTCTAGCCCTAAATCCCAGCTTATATCAACTCTGAATCAAGACTCCACGAGAGGGAAGGAAGAGACACGCGCGCGCAGCAAGCAGAGCCGCAGCAGCACGCGAGCTGCTGCTACTTTGCCGCAAATCTGCGGCAAAGAAGGGGATTCTGCGGCATTTTGGGGGAGGGAAGGCCCGATCTTTGGGGAGAAGGTTCCTGGTGAGCTGGGAGAGAGATCTAGCACTGCAAAGCAGAAATTTCCTGAAGCCTAACTCTCTGTTTCAGATCTATAAATAATTGTGAGTAAACCTAACTATTAGGATTATGTCTTTTTATCAAGATTTGAAAAATCAGAACTTTGAAATTGTGTAGGTGACCCATAAGGGTAGTATTTACTGTTTTTGTGTAGTATTTACTGTTTGTGACATCCTTACACTAGATGGAAATTAAGGGGTATTACCTAGTTATTGTGCCCCCATATCATGTTGTGATGAGATGAATATGTGATATACATGTTTTAACTTACTAATTATGCTTAAATGAGATGATTTAGCATAGTTAATTCGCTGTTTGGATGATTATTTTTGAGTTACATGAAATCCAAATGAATATTGCATAATTGATGGTCTCTACTTATTAAGGATATGGAATGCATGTGTAGAATACATGTTCTAGCATACTAATTTCGCCTAAATGAACCAATTTAGCACTTTATTTCGCTGTTTTTTTTCTTGATCAACATCATGATAGTACAATGTGATGCATATGTGTAGTATATGATTCATACTAATATCACCCCATAAACGCTGATTAATTGACTTGAATCTTACTTTATGATTCACTAAAGTGCACGGGGAAGACCCCTCCTTATGGCATAGCATTGTGTTAAGTGCTAGTGAGTACATGTGGGTGATGCATATTTCATGCGGGATGATTGTGGCGTGTTTATGGAGTTACTATGATATTGGGTAAATCCCAAGCACATGTCTTCTTTTACTGTTGCACATCATTTCGGGCATGACATGTAAGCTAGTTACATATTGCTTGTTATGAATATTATGACCCAAATTTGCATGATGCATTATTATTATAAAAGGAGGAAGGGGCCGGGCGGGAGCCGGTAGGAGGGGGGAAGACGGGGATTTGACATATGCTAATACGTATTATACAAGGAGGAAGGGGCCGAGCGGGAGCCGGTAGGAGGGGGGAAGACGGGGAAATTTATATGTTTTATGTATACGTATTATAAAAGGAGGAAGGGGCCGAGCGGGAGCCGGTAGGAGGTGGAAGACGGGGGAATTACTTTTAGATTGAATGGCATATAAAGTGAACTGTCAAGTTTCATTCTATATTGATAATGCTTATGTTAAACTAGAATGTCACTTTATGTATATAACGAGCCGAGTTGATGTGAGGGGACTAATCCATGAAAATTTCATACATACTCATACTATTATCTCATTTGTGTCATGATATAGCGAAATGCAACTTTTGATAGTGGAGTCATGTAGGCCACATATGTATGGAGCCTAGAACAAGTAAGGTAGTTTGAACAAGTTTGTTGTTTATAGGACTCATTGTAAATTACCTCTTCTAAACTGTTTATCTTATGAAATTATTATATCAACACCCTATGGCATGGTTTACTCATTGAGCTGTCGAGCTCATTTTGTTTTCTTTCCATCTTTTCAGGTTTGGATAAGGGTAAGGGACCACTCTAACTGCAAGAGTTAAGTTATGGATTGTATGACATGTCATGGTACCATTTTGAGTTAGCCCTGTTATATGTAATATGTATGTAAGGACTCTACTTTAGTCCCCTTTCTTTTGTGGAACATGTTGGGATGTGCTCGATGTATATTTGTCTTGATAGTACTTGAAACTAGGGACTTTTATGTATTGTAATGTTTTGGATTGCGAACTCCTTGGTGATGTTATGTACTTGAACTAAGAAAGATGGCCATATGTGAAAATGTAAATGGTTGGGAAGTTAACTCTTGTGATATTTGATGAAAAGATTTATGCTTGCGATGGAAGATACAATTTATGATATATGGATATAGTTAAAGTTTGGTGTAATGTGGCATGATAAGTAAGCCGTGTGGGCCGAAATTTTTAATGGAATTAAGTAGGCCTTGGAGCCGAAATTGTTGGTTATTGTAAGTGGGAATTAACGAAATAATAAGGATGATGCTGACGAAATTTTCTTACTTTTTGGAAATAAATGGCGTTTTAGGCCTAATCTTGTTATTAGAGGCTTGGGACCGTTACAGTTGGTATCAGAGCATGGTTTAGGCAAGGTTAGCCTAGATAGGTGTAGTATGTGGGACTGATTATGTAATCATGTGAAAATTATATGGTGCTAGGGTAAGTTAGAGATGGGGTATTAGGATGTAGTAGAGTCTTAGGGTGTTTGACCCTGAAATGTAGGATATTTAATTGTACTCTACATTTGAATGTGGGTACCCGCATACCTTAATTCAAATGGATCTTGCAAGGGGTGCGGGCCCTTCTGTAAGAAATTCCAGTGTTATGGGACACCGGAAAGGGAGAGCAATCAAAATATCCCCATTAGTCAGGGTTAAACCTATTGGAAGGACAGATGTGCATAAAGAAAAAAAATTTATGAAAGATCGGCATGGTTAAATGAGTGGTGATTTTCTATCATGTCTTGTTTTATATTCATGCAAATTATTGCTATGGGGAGAATTGGAAGACACATCGTCTAATATAAATCTCTTGCTTCTACAGATGGGAGATTCTGAGATGACTGGATCATCATCTGACGGTCCGGGGTCGAAAAGTTTAAGTTGGATTGCGGACCAAATGGACTGGGATTTTGAATCTGATGAGACCGATCCAGATGTCATTCTGAAAGGTCCCCCAGACAGTACAGAGGCAGGGGTTCGCATGGGGCAAGATGAGAAAGACGATATTAGTGAGGCAGAAAGTGCCATAAGGAACGCACCAGCAGCTGAGGACCTGGGAGTCCTACCTAATGATGAGATGAACCCTGACGGAAGGATTTTCGTTGGGGGTATCTCGTGGGATTCCAGTTGGGTAGAAGATATAGACCTGTACGATGATAATGAAAATTGGGGATGTGATTTTGATGCTGTACTGGAGGAAGTAGAAGAGGACCCTGAAGAAGAAGAACCAGAAGAAGAGGATCCAGAAGAAGAAGAACCAGAAGAAGAGGATCCAGAAGAAGAAGACCCAGAAGAAGAACCTGTAGGGGACGACCGGGAGGAAAGCTCCTCGGGTTCTAACATAACCCCTTGATAGGAGTTTAGATAGGTGGCATTTTTGTTTTTGTTGTTTTTGTTTTTGAAGGAAATGAATGTCGATTCACATAAGTGATATAATTATTTTTTTTTTTGTAAAGAAAGTGGTTGTCAATAGCTATATGTATGAACATGTATCCTTTATGACTGCATTGGTATGTTTTGAATGAATGTAGTCATGCTAATGTATATGTCACCATGAAAACATCTTAGGCATAAATGAAATCAGTGTTTTGTTTGTGAACTATTCTACTTGTTATCATTGAGTTACCATTGATTAAGTTCAACTATTTTTCTAGGTATTAAATGGACTTAAATTTTCCTCCATCCGATGCCAACTCGGAGGGCGACGTCCCATTGCACAGTGCAATCGGGAGCGTCCATCCCCCGGCAAGTCAAGAATTTCTGAGTGGGCAATCTAATGCCAATCGGGGAATGCCAGACAGAATACCAGATTGGCTGTTGCAGCTGGCAAGTGTAAACAACCCCCGTAGAGCTCTTGAACAATTTCAAAAGCTAAACCCACCAGCTTTCAGAGGAGGAGTTGACCCTATTCAAGCTGAAGAATGGCTCCGTCAAATTGAAAAGATACTGGATGTAATGGAATGTACTGAAAACCAGCGGGTATCTTTCGCCTCTTTCATGTTCCAAGGAGAGGCTGAACGCTGGTGGGAGATGGTAAAAGGAGGAGCTAGGACCCTGGGAAGGGAGATCTCTTGGAACTTCTTAATTAAAAAGTTCAATGAAAAGTACATACCCGGAGTGGTGAAAGACCGACTTGCAATGGAATTTCAAGATCTAAAACAGGAGCAATGGACAGTGAGTCAATATGAAGCTAAATTCACTCAACTGTCCAGGTATGCTGAGAAATTGGTGTCCGATGAGAAAGATAGGACGAAAAGATTCGTTAGGGGCTTGAAGCCAGAAATCAGGAGTAACCTGATCCCTTTCCAACTACAAGTTTACAGTCAAGCTGTGGAGAAAGCAATGGAAATTGAAAGGGACATACAGGAGAGCCAGAAGATGAGGACCAGGGAACTGCCCTATATGAAGCGCCCCCGGTATAATAATGCCCCGAGCTTTGGGACTCAGTCCATGAGGCCCGACAGAGGTACTGGATCTTCCTTCATGCCCGCCCAGGGAAACAAGATGAACACATGGCCCAAGAGTAGGGGATTGCCCCATTCAGCATCACCAATGTCCTCCCAACGCTCCAACTTTGCAGGAAACCAGTGGTGTCCAAGGTGCAACCGAAGTCACCCTGGTAGTTGCGCCACCGGTAAGCAATGCTTTGTCTGCGGAAGAATGGGTCACATGAGGAGGGACTGCCCAAACTTGCATGGATACCCAGGAGCTAGCAGAGGAACGGGAAGACCAACCATGGGCATCGCCCCTACAACAGGAGGACCAGCTACCGCCTATCGGCAACCTTTCAACAGAACTCGCTCGGCCATGACACAAGCATCAGTACAGCAACCCAGAGTTCAAGGAAGGATGAATGCAATCACTCAGCAGGAGGCTCGAGCATCCAATGCCGTGGTGGAAGGTACCGTCTGTGTATCCGATAATATTGCTCGAGTATTGTTTGATCCCGGTGCTACCCACTCTTTTATTTCTTCATCTTTTGCTGCAATTATTAACAAGGAATCCGAACCTTTGAGCTATCAACTAGTGGTGTCAACCCCTGTAGGCGCCAGAGTGACCACTAGCGAGTATATAAGGGATGTAAAATCATCATAGGTGAGATGAAGACACAGGCAGACCTGATTAAACTAGGAGAAATGGAATTTGACATCATCCTAGGAATGGATTGGTTGTCAACATATCGGGTTCATGTAGACTGTTACCAGAAGAAAATAATTTTTAAGTTAGAAGGAACTCCCGAAAGAGTTTATGAAGGGGTAAAGAATAAAATTAGCACTCCGGTCATTTCTGCCTTAAAGGCCACTAAGTTATTAAGGCAAGGGTGTCAAGGATTTTTGGCAACCCTTATTGGTGAAGAAGACATGAAGATTAAGATTGAAAACATAGAGGTTGCAAGAGACTATCCTGATGTTTTTCCGGAGGATCTACCCGGCCTAACCCCAGATAGAGAAGTAGAATTTTCCATTAATCTTCTACCTGGGACAAGTCCCATATCCAGGGCACCTTATAGAATGGCACCCGCAGAAATGAATGAATTGAAGGACCAGTTGCAAGAGTTGCTAAGCCTCGGGTTTATTCGGCCAAGTGTATCACCTTGGGGTGCTCCGGTGTTATTTGTTAAGAAGAAGGATGGGAGCATGAGGCTGTGTATAGATTATCGAGAGCTGAACAAGGTCACTACCAAGAATCGATATCCACTGCCAAGGATTGATGATCTCTTTGATCAACTTCAGGGTGCCAGCATATTTTCCAAGATAGATCTAAGGTCAAGATACCATCAATTAAAGATCAAACCAGAATATGTTTCTAAGACTGCCTTTCGGACCAGATATGGCCATTATGAGTTTTTAGTAATGCCATTTGGCTTGACCAATGCTCCAGCAGCATTTATGGATTTGATGAATAGAATTTTCCAGCCATACCTAGATCAATTCGTAGTGGTGTTCATTGATGACATACTGATCTATTCAAAGAGCAAAGAGGATCATGAAAGACACTTGAGGATAGTGTTACAATTATTGAGAGAGAAGCAACTTTATGCAAAGCTTAAGAAGTGTGAGTTCTGGCTAAATGAAGTTGGGTTCTTGGGTCACATCATAAATGAGGAAGGAATATCAGTGGACCCTGCAAAGATCGAGGCGATAAAGGGGTGGCCTCGACCTACCAATGTCACAGAGGTGCGAAGCTTCCTAGGATTGGCTGGGTATTACCGGAGATTTGTAGAAGGATTTTCCAAGATAGCTGCACCCTTATCCCAATTGACCAAGAAAGGCCTCAAATTCCATTGGGGAGATGATCAGGAGAAAAGCTTTCAAGAACTAAAGGATAAGCTAACATCAGCTCCAATCTTAGCCATGCCCATTGGAAACGAAGGTTATGTTGTTTTCAGTGATGCGTCAAAGTCAGGCCTGGGGTGTGTGTTGATGCAGCATGAGAGAGTAATTGCATATGCTTCCAGACAACTAAGGAACCATGAGAAAAATTACCCAACCCATGACCTTGAGTTAGCTGCAGTCATTTTTGCCTTAAAGATTTGGCGGCACTACCTTTATGGAGTATCATGTGATATTTATACAGATCATAAAAGTCTGAAATATATTTTCACCCAAAAGGAATTGAATATGCGCCAAAGAAGATGGTTGGAGTTGATGAAGGATTATGACTTGGACATTCATTATCACCCTGGGAAGGCCAATGTGGTGGCTGACGCGTTGAGCCGGAAGTCTGGAGGATCCTTAGCAGTATTGTTAACACAGCAATCAGAGTTGTTAAGGGAGATGGAAAGAATGCAACTTGAAATTCACATAAGAGGGTCCCGGGATGGAGTGAACCAGATAAATCAAGTTAGTATTGGTTTCGACCTCTATGAAGAAATCAAGGAAGCTCAGAGGAAAGATGACCAGACGGCTAAAAATTTTGAGAAAGTGCAAAGAGGTGAAACCCAAGAATTTACCATTTCCAAGGATTTGCTAAGGAAGGGAAGCCGAATAGTTGTACCTCCAGATTTTAAGCTCAAGGAGCGAATTTTAACTGAAGCCCATTGCACCCCTTACACCGCACATCCTGGAATAACCAAGATGTATCAGGATTTGCGGGCAAACTTTTGGTGGGAGGGAATGAAGAAGGACGTAACAAATTTGTGCAGAGATGTTTGATATGTCAACAAGTTAAGGCTGAACACAAGAAGCCTCCGGGACTCCTCATGCCCTTACAAATCCCTGAATGGAAGTGGAGCAACATTACGATGGATTTTGTGACAGGGCTCCCTAGATCCCCTCAAGGATATGATGTCATCTGGGTGATAGTCGATCGACTTACAAAGTCCGCTCATTTCCTACCCATCCGAATAAACTATTCGATGGATAGATTAGCCCAGATCTACCTCCGAGAGATAATCAGGATTCATGGAGTTCCTGAGACGATTGTGTCAGATCGTGACCCTCGGTTTCAGTCAAGGCTATGGATCAGTCTATCCCAAGCTCTGGGCACCAAGCTACATCCAAGTACAGCTGCTCACCCGGAAACCGACGGACAATCAGAAAGAACTATACAAATACTTGAAGATATGCTGAGAGCATGTGTATTGGATTTCGGAGGTAATTGGGAAAAATACCTACCATTAGCAGAGTTTGCATATAACAATAGTTATCAATCTACTATTGGAATGTCGCCATTCGAAGCCTTGTACGGCAGGAAGTGTAGATCTCCGATTTGTTGGGAAGAGATAGGAGACCGAACATTATTCGGAGCAGATATAGTGGTAGATACAACGGAGAAGATTCGGATAATAAGGAAGAGAATGAAAGCGGCCCAGAGTAGACAAAAGACATATGCAGATCGGCGCTGAAGGCCCTTGGAGTTTGCTGAAGGCGACAAAGTTTTCTTGAAGATGTCACCAATAAAAGGAATGGTACGGGGTGGCAAACGGAATAAGTTAGACCCTCGGTATATTGGACCCTTTGAAATACTGGAAAGAATTGGACCTCTGGCGTATCGGTTGGCCTTACCACCAGAGATTGAGAAAATACATGACATATTTCATGTGTCCCAATTGAGGAAGTATGTGCCAGATCCGAGCCATGTTCTTAAATACTCACCACTGCAGCTCCAAGAAGACTTGTCATATACGGTGGAGCCGGTTCAAATCCTAAATAGAAAAGAGAAGCAACTGCGAAACAAAACAATCCCTTTAGTGAAGGTTTTATGGAGAAGTAAAAAGATTGAAGAAGCTACCTGGGAATCAGAGGAAGAGATGATGCAGAACTACCCACAACTTTTTCAAGGTACGTCAGGCTTCGGGGACGAAGCTCTCTTTTAGGAGGGGAGAAATGTAACAACCAAAATTTTATTTTACCTAATTTCCCTCATCTTAATTATTAAGAATTTTTGTTTAAGGCATTATCTAAAAGTAATTACCCTCCATATTTCTAGAACAACAACTTGAGCTTAATTAGTAGACCCACTCCCCTTTTAAAAGCTTTTATTAACTATTGGATTATGGTGACTAAGTATAAATGGCATGAAGGCTTAAGTACATGTGTCATTGGGCAAATTAATGACTTAGCAATGGTAAAAGATGATTTCAACCTAATCCTTCATTATCCCCTTATTCAACCAAGCTTACCCTAATATCTTTTTAGTGGTAGGTATGCATGCAAGGGGGAAGATTAAAGGGCTAAGATCTCATTGAGATTTGGGTTTCCATGTGGCATCATGAAGGGGGGGCTTGACCAAGTGGCAACATGAGAGTAACTCCCCACCTTGTAACTTGCACTCAACTTTGGATTACCAAGTCTACCCTCATCTTCATCCTCTCCCATTTCTGCAAACTTTTCCTCTCCCAAGTGAAGAAAGTGAAAACCCTAGCCACCTTTCAACTCCTCTCAAAAATTTTGAGAAGAGAGATTAGGACACCTCTCTAGCCCTAAATCCCAGCTTATATCAACTCTGAATCAAGACTCCACGAGAGGGAAGGAAGAGACACGCGCGCGCAGCAAGCAGAGCCGCAGCAGCACGCGAGCTGCTGCTACTTTGCCGCAAATCTGCGGCAAAGAAGGGGATTCTGCGGCATTTTGGGGGAGGGAAGGCCCGATCTTTGGGGAGAAGGTTCCTGGTGAGCTGGGAGAGAGATCTAGCACTGCAAAGCAGAAATTTCCTGAAGCCTAACTCTCTGTTTCAGATCTATAAATAATTGTGAGTAAACCTAACTATTAGGATTATGTCTTTTTATCAAGATTTGAAAAATCAGAACTTTGAAATTGTGTAGGTGACCCATAAGGGTAGTATTTACTGTTTTTGTGTAGTATTTACTGTTTGTGACATCCTTACACTAGATGGAAATTAAGGGGTATTACCTAGTTATTGTGCCCCCATATCATGTTGTGATGAGATGAATATGTGATATACATGTTTTAACTTACTAATTATGCTTAAATGAGATGATTTAGCATAGTTAATTCGCTGTTTGGATGATTATTTTTGAGTTACATGAAATCCAAATGAATATTGCATAATTGATGGTCTCTACTTATTAAGGATATGGAATGCATGTGTAGAATACATGTTCTAGCATACTAATTTCGCCTAAATGAACCAATTTAGCACTTTATTTCGCTGTTTTTTTTCTTGATCAACATCATGATAGTACAATGTGATGCATATGTGTAGTATATGATTCATACTAATATCACCCCATAAACGCTGATTAATTGACTTGAATCTTACTTTATGATTCACTAAAGTGCACGGGGGAAGACCCCTCCTTATGGCATAGCATTGTGTTAAGTGCTAGTGAGTACATGTGGGTGATGCATATTTCATGCGGGATGATTGTGGCGTGTTTATGGAGTTACTATGATATTGGGTAAATCCCAAGCACATGTCTTCTTTCTTACTGTTGCACATCATTTCGGGCATGACATGTAAGCTAGTTACATATTGCTTGTTATGAATATTATGACCCAAATTTGCATGATGCATTATTATTATAAAAGGAGGAAGGGGCCGGGCGGGAGCCGGTAGGAGGGGGGAAGACGGGGATTTGACATATGCTAATACGTATTATACAAGGAGGAAGGGGCCGAGCGGGAGCCGGTAGGAGGGGGGAAGACGGGGAAATTTATATGTTTTATGTATACGTATTATAAAAGGAGGAAGGGGCCGAGCGGGAGCCGGTAGGAGGTGGAAGACGGGGGAATTACTTTTAGATTGAATGGCATATAAAGTGAACTGTCAAGTTTCATTCTATATTGATAATGCTTATGTTAAACTAGAATGTCACTTTATGTATATAACGAGCCGAGTTGATGTGAGGGGACTAATCCATGAAAATTTCATACATACTCATACTATTATCTCATTTGTGTCATGATATAGCGAAATGCAACTTTTGATAGTGGAGTCATGTAGGCCACATATGTATGGAGCCTAGAACAAGTAAGGTAGTTTGAACAAGTTTGTTGTTTATAGGACTCATTGTAAATTACCTCTTCTAAACTGTTTATCTTATGAAATTATTATATCAACACCCTATGGCATGGTTTACTCATTGAGCTGTCGAGCTCATTTTGTTTTCTTTCCATCTTTCAGGTTTGGATAAGGGTAAGGGACCACTCTAACTGCAAGAGTTAAGTTATGGATTGTATGACATGTCATGGTACCATTTTGAGTTAGCCCTGTTATATGTAATATGTATGTAAGGACTCTACTTTAGTCCCCTTTCTTTTGTGGAACATGTTGGGATGTGCTCGATGTATATTTGTCTTGATAGTACTTGAAACTAGGGACTTTTATGTATTGTAATGTTTTGGATTGCGAACTCCTTGGTGATGTTATGTACTTGAACTAAGAAAGATGGCCATATGTGAAAATGTAAATGGTTGGGAAGTTAACTCTTGTGATATTTGATGAAAAGATTTATGCTTGCGATGGAAGATACAATTTATGATATATGGATATAGTTAAAGTTTGGTGTAATGTGGCATGATAAGTAAGCCGTGTGGGCCGAAATTTTTAATGGAATTAAGTAGGCCTTGGAGCCGAAATTGTTGGTTATTGTAAGTGGGAATTAACGAAATAATAAGGATGATGCTGACGAAATTTTCTTACTTTTTTGGAAATAAATGGCGTTTTAGGCCTAATCTTGTTATTAGAGGCTTGGGACCGTTACAGTTGGTATCAGAGCATGGTTTAGGCAAGGTTAGCCTAGATAGGTGTAGTGTGGGACTGATTATGTAATCATGTGAAAATTATATGGTGCTAGGGTAAGTTAGAGATGGGGTATTAGGATGTAGTAGAGTCTTAGGGTGTTTGACCCTGAAATGTAGGATATTTAATTGTACTCTACATTTGAATGTGGGTACCCGCATACCTTAATTCAAATGGATCTTGCAAGGGGTGCGGGCCCTTCTGTAAGAAATTCCAGTGTTATGGGACACCGGAAAGGGAGAGCAATCAAAATATCCCCATTAGTCAGGGTTAAACCTATTGGAAGGACAGATGTGCATAAAGAAAAAAATTTATGAAAGATCGGCATGGTTAAATGAGTGGTGATTTTCTATCATGTCTTGTTTTATATTCATGCAAATTATTGCTATGGGGAGAATTGGAAGACACATCGTCTAATATAAATCTCTTGCTTCTACAGATGGGAGATTCTGAGATGACTGGATCATCATCTGACGGTCCGGGGTCGAAAAGTTTAAGTTGGATTGCGGACCAAATGGACTGGGATTTTGAATCTGATGAGACCGATCCAGATGTCATTCTGAAAGGTCCCCCAGACAGTACAGAGGCAGGGGTTCGCATGGGGCAAGATGAGAAAGACGATATTAGTGAGGCAGAAAGTGCCATAAGGAACGCACCAGCAGCTGAGGACCTGGGAGTCCTACCTAATGATGAGATGAACCCTGACGGAAGGATTTTCGTTGGGGGTATCTCGTGGGATTCCAGTTGGGTAGAAGATATAGACCTGTACGATGATAATGAAAATTGGGGATGTGATTTTGATGCTGTACTGGAGGAAGTAGAAGAGGACCCTGAAGAAGAAGAACCAGAAGAAGAGGATCCAGAAGAAGAAGAACCAGAAGAAGAGGATCCAGAAGAAGAAGACCCAGAAGAAGAACCTGTAGGGGACGACGGGAGGAAAGCTCCTCGGGTTCTAACATAACCCCTTGATAGGAGTTTAGATAGGTGGCATTTTTGTTTTTGTTGTTTTTGTTTTTGAAGGAAATGAATGTCGATTCACATAAGTGATATAATTATTTTTTTTTGTAAAGAAAGTGGTTGTCAATAGCTATATGTATGAACATGTATCCTTTATGACTGCATTGGTATGTTTTGAATGAATGTAGTCATGCTAATGTATATGTCACCATGAAAACATCTTAGGCATAAATGAAATCAGTGTTTTGTTTGTGAACTATTCTACTTGTTATCATTGAGTTACCATTGATTAAGTTCAACTATTTTTCTAGGTATTAAATGGACTTAAATTTTCCTCCATCCGATGCCAACTCGGAGGGCGACGTCCCATTGCACAGTGCAATCGGGAGCGTCCATCCCCGGCAAGTCAAGAATTTCTGAGTGGGCAATCTAATGCCAATCGGGGAATGCCAGACAGAATACCAGATTGGCTGTTGCAGCTGGCAAGTGTAAACAACCCCCGTAGAGCTCTTGAACAATTTCAAAAGCTAAACCCACCAGCTTTCAGAGGAGGAGTTGACCCTATTCAAGCTGAAGAATGGCTCCGTCAAATTGAAAAGATACTGGATGTAATGGAATGTACTGAAAACCAGCGGGTATCTTTCGCCTCTTTCATGTTCCAAGGAGAGGCTGAACGCTGGTGGGAGATGGTAAAAGGAGGAGCTAGGACCCTGGGAAGGGAGATCTCTTGGAACTTCTTAATTAAAAAGTTCAATGAAAAGTACATACCCGGAGTGGTGAAAGACCGACTTGCAATGGAATTTCAAGATCTAAAACAGGAGCAATGGACAGTGAGTCAATATGAAGCTAAATTCACTCAACTGTCCAGGTATGCTGAGAAATTGGTGTCCGATGAGAAAGATAGGACGAAAAGATTCGTTAGGGGCTTGAAGCCAGAAATCAGGAGTAACCTGATCCCTTTCCAACTACAAGTTTACAGTCAAGCTGTGGAGAAAGCAATGGAAATTGAAAGGGACATACAGGAGAGCCAGAAGATGAGGACCAGGGAACTGCCCTATATGAAGCGCCCCCGGTATAATAATGCCCCGAGCTTTGGGACTCAGTCCATGAGGCCCGACAGAGGTACTGGATCTTCCTTCATGCCCGCCCAGGGAAACAAGATGAACACATGGCCCAAGAGTAGGGGATTGCCCCATTCAGCATCACCAATGTCCTCCCAACGCTCCAACTTTGCAGGAAACCAGTGGTGTCCAAGGTGCAACCGAAGTCACCCTGGTAGTTGCGCCACCGGTAAGCAATGCTTTGTCTGCGGAAGAATGGGTCACATGAGGAGGGACTGCCCAAACTTGCATGGATACCCAGGAGCTAGCAGAGGAACGGGAAGACCAACCATGGGCATCGCCCCTACAACAGGAGGACCAGCTACCGCCTATCGGCAACCTTTCAACAGAACTCGCTCGGCCATGACACAAGCATCAGTACAGCAACCCAGAGTTCAAGGAAGGATGAATGCAATCACTCAGCAGGAGGCTCGAGCATCCAATGCCGTGGTGGAAGGTACCGTCTGTGTATCCGATAATATTGCTCGAGTATTGTTTGATCCCGGTGCTACCCACTCTTTTATTTCTTCATCTTTTGCTGCAATTATTAACAAGGAATCCGAACCTTTGAGCTATCAACTAGTGGTGTCAACCCCTGTAGGCGCCAGAGTGACCACTAGCGAGTATTATAAGGGATGTAAAATCATCATAGGTGAGATGAAGACACAGGCAGACCTGATTAAACTAGGAGAAATGGAATTTGACATCATCCTAGGAATGGATTGGTTGTCAACATATCGGGTTCATGTAGACTGTTACCAGAAGAAAATAATTTTTAAGTTAGAAGGAACTCCCGAAAGAGTTTATGAAGGGGTAAAGAATAAAATTAGCACTCCGGTCATTTCTGCCTTAAAGGCCACTAAGTTATTAAGGCAAGGGTGTCAAGGATTTTTGGCAACCCTTATTGGTGAAGAAGACATGAAGATTAAGATTGAAAACATAGAGGTTGCAAGAGACTATCCTGATGTTTTTCCGGAGGATCTACCCGGCCTAACCCCAGATAGAGAAGTAGAATTTTCCATTAATCTTCTACCTGGGACAAGTCCCATATCCAGGGCACCTTATAGAATGGCACCCGCAGAAATGAATGAATTGAAGGACCAGTTGCAAGAGTTGCTAAGCCTCGGGTTTATTCGGCCAAGTGTATCACCTTGGGGTGCTCCGGTGTTATTTGTTAAGAAGAAGGATGGGAGCATGAGGCTGTGTATAGATTATCGAGAGCTGAACAAGGTCACTACCAAGAATCGATATCCACTGCCAAGGATTGATGATCTCTTTGATCAACTTCAGGGTGCCAGCATATTTTCCAAGATAGATCTAAGGTCAAGATACCATCAATTAAAGATCAAACCAGAATATGTTTCTAAGACTGCCTTTCGGACCAGATATGGCCATTATGAGTTTTTAGTAATGCCATTTGGCTTGACCAATGCTCCAGCAGCATTTATGGATTTGATGAATAGAATTTTCCAGCCATACCTAGATCAATTCGTAGTGGTGTTCATTGATGACATACTGATCTATTCAAAGAGCAAAGAGGATCATGAAAGACACTTGAGGATAGTGTTACAATTATTGAGAGAGAAGCAACTTTATGCAAAGCTTAAGAAGTGTGAGTTCTGGCTAAATGAAGTTGGGTTCTTGGGTCACATCATAAATGAGGAAGGAATATCAGTGGACCCTGCAAAGATCGAGGCGATAAAGGGGTGGCCTCGACCTACCAATGTCACAGAGGTGCGAAGCTTCCTAGGATTGGCTGGGTATTACCGGAGATTTGTAGAAGGATTTTCCAAGATAGCTGCACCCTTATCCCAATTGACCAAGAAAGGCCTCAAATTCCATTGGGGAGATGATCAGGAGAAAAGCTTTCAAGAACTAAAGGATAAGCTAACATCAGCTCCAATCTTAGCCATGCCCATTGGAAACGAAGGTTATGTTGTTTTCAGTGATGCGTCAAAGTCAGGCCTGGGGTGTGTGTTGATGCAGCATGAGAGAGTAATTGCATATGCTTCCAGACAACTAAGGAACCATGAGAAAAATTACCCAACCCATGACCTTGAGTTAGCTGCAGTCATTTTTGCCTTAAAGATTTGGCGGCACTACCTTTATGGAGTATCATGTGATATTTATACAGATCATAAAAGTCTGAAATATATTTTCACCCAAAAGGAATTGAATATGCGCCAAAGAAGATGGTTGGAGTTGATGAAGGATTATGACTTGGACATTCATTATCACCCTGGGAAGGCCAATGTGGTGGCTGACGCGTTGAGCCGGAAGTCTGGAGGATCCTTAGCAGTATTGTTAACACAGCAATCAGAGTTGTTAAGGGAGATGGAAAGAATGCAACTTGAAATTCACATAAGAGGGTCCCGGGATGGAGTGAACCAGATAAATCAAGTTAGTATTGGTTTCGACCTCTATGAAGAAATCAAGGAAGCTCAGAGGAAAGATGACCAGACGGCTAAAAATTTTGAGAAAGTGCAAAGAGGTGAAACCCAAGAATTTACCATTTCCAAGGATTTGCTAAGGAAGGGAAGCCGAATAGTTGTACCTCCAGATTTTAAGCTCAAGGAGCGAATTTTAACTGAAGCCCATTGCACCCCTTACACCGCACATCCTGGAATAACCAAGATGTATCAGGATTTGCGGGCAAACTTTTGGTGGGAGGGAATGAAGAAGGACGTAACAAATTTTGTGCAGAGATGTTTGATATGTCAACAAGTTAAGGCTGAACACAAGAAGCCTCCGGGACTCCTCATGCCCTTACAAATCCCTGAATGGAAGTGGAGCAACATTACGATGGATTTTGTGACAGGGCTCCCTAGATCCCCTCAAGGATATGATGTCATCTGGGTGATAGTCGATCGACTTACAAAGTCCGCTCATTTCCTACCCATCCGAATAAACTATTCGATGGATAGATTAGCCCAGATCTACCTCCGAGAGATAATCAGGATTCATGGAGTTCCTGAGACGATTGTGTCAGATCGTGACCCTCGGTTTCAGTCAAGGCTATGGATCAGTCTATCCCAAGCTCTGGGCACCAAGCTACATCCAAGTACAGCTGCTCACCCGGAAACCGACGGACAATCAGAAAGAACTATACAAATACTTGAAGATATGCTGAGAGCATGTGTATTGGATTTCGGAGGTAATTGGGAAAAATACCTACCATTAGCAGAGTTTGCATATAACAATAGTTATCAATCTACTATTGGAATGTCGCCATTCGAAGCCTTGTACGGCAGGAAGTGTAGATCTCCGATTTGTTGGGAAGAGATAGGAGACCGAACATTATTCGGAGCAGATATAGTGGTAGATACAACGGAGAAGATTCGGATAATAAGGAAGAGAATGAAAGCGGCCCAGAGTAGACAAAAGACATATGCAGATCGGCGCTGAAGGCCCTTGGAGTTTGCTGAAGGCGACAAAGTTTTCTTGAAGATGTCACCAATAAAAGGAATGGTACGGGGTGGCAAACGGAATAAGTTAGACCCTCGGTATATTGGACCCTTTGAAATACTGGAAAGAATTGGACCTCTGGCGTATCGGTTGGCCTTACCACCAGAGATTGAGAAAATACATGACATATTTCATGTGTCCCAATTGAGGAAGTATGTGCCAGATCCGAGCCATGTTCTTAAATACTCACCACTGCAGCTCCAAGAAGACTTGTCATATACGGTGGAGCCGGTTCAAATCCTAAATAGAAAAGAGAAGCAACTGCGAAACAAAACAATCCCTTTAGTGAAGGTTTTATGGAGAAGTAAAAAGATTGAAGAAGCTACCTGGGAATCAGAGGAAGAGATGATGCAGAACTACCCACAACTTTTTCAAGGTACGTCAGGCTTCGGGGACGAAGCTCTCTTTTAGGAGGGGAGAAATGTAACAACCAAAATTTTATTTTACCTAATTTTCCCTCATCTTAATTATTAAGAATTTTGTTTAAGGCATTATCTAAAAGTAATTACCCTCCATATTTCTAGAACAACAACTTGAGCTTAATTAGTAGACCCACTCCCCTTTTAAAAGCTTTTATTAACTATTGGATTATGGTGACTAAGTATAAATGGCATGAAGGCTTAAGTACATGTGTCATTGGGCAAATTAATGACTTAGCAATGGTAAAAGATGATTTCAACCTAATCCTTCATTATCTCCTAATCAACCAAGCTTACCCTAATATCTTTTTAGTGGTAGGTATGCATGCAAGGGGGAAGATTAAAGGGCTAAGATCTCATTGAGATTTGGGTTTCCATGTGGCATCATGAAGGGGGGGCTTGACCAAGTGGCAACATGAGAGTAACTCCCCACCTTGTAACTTGCACTCAACTTTGGATTACCAAGTCTACCCTCATCTTCATCCTCTCCCATTTCTGCAAACTTTTCCTCTCCCAAGTGAAGAAAGTGAAAACCCTAGCCACCTTTCAACTCCTCTCAAAAATTTTGAGAAGAGAGATTAGGACACCTCTCTAGCCCTAAATCCCAGCTTATATCAACTCTGAATCAAGACTCCACGAGAGAGAAGGAAGAGACACGCGCGCGCAGCAAGCAGAGCCGCAGCAGCACGCGAGCTGCTGCTACTTTGCCGCAAATCTGCGGCAAAGAAGGGGATTCTGCGGCATTTTGGGGGAGGGAAGGCCCGATCTTTGGGGAGAAGGTTCCTGGTGAGCTGGGAGAGAGATCTAGCACTGCAAAGCAGAAATTTCCTGAAGCCTAACTCTCTGTTTCAGATCTATAAATAATTGTGAGTAAACCTAACTATTAGGGTTATGTCTTTTTATCAAGATTTGAAAAATCAGACCTTTGAAATTGTGTAGGTGACCCATAAGGGTAGTATTTACTGTTTTTGTGTAGTATTTACTGTTTGTGACATCCTTACACTAGATGGAAATTAAGGGGTATTACCTAGTTATTGTGCCCCCATATCATGTTGTGATGAGATGAATATGTGATATACATGTTTTAACTTACTAATTATGCTTAAATGAGATGATTTAGCATAGTTAATTCGCTGTTTGGATGATTATTTTTGAGTTACATGAAATCCAAATGAATACTGCATAATTGATGGTCTCTACTTATTAAGGATATGGAATGCATGTGTAGAATACATGTTCTAGCATACTAATTTCGCCTAAATGAACCAATTTAGCACTTTATTTCGCTGTTTTTTTTCTTGATCAACATCATGATAGTTGATTCGATATGGATATGGTATAACCTTGACTCTTTATAAATAGAAACAATGTGATGCATATGTGTAGTATATGATTCATACTAATATCACCCCATAAACGCCGATTAATTGACTTGAATCTTACTTTATGATTCACTAAAGTGCACGGGGGAAGACCCCTCCTTATGGCATAGCATTGTGTTAAGTGCTAGTGAGTACATGTGGGTGATGCATATTTCATGCGGGATGATTGTGGCGTGTTTATGGAGTTACTATGATATTGGGTAAATCCCAAGCACATGTCTTCTTTCTTACTATTGCACATCATTTCGGGCATGACATGTAAGCTAGTTACATATTGCTTGTTATGAATATTATGACCCAAATTTGCATGATGCATTATTATTATAAAAGGAGGAAGGGGCCGGGCGGGAGCCGGTAGGAGGGGGGAAGACGGGGATTTGACATATGCTAATACGTATTATACAAGGAGGAAGGGGCCGAGCGGGAGCCGGTAGGAGGGGGGAAGACAGGGAAATTTATATGTTTTATGTATACGTATTATAAAAGGAGGAAGGGGCCGAGCGGGAGCCGGTAGGAGGTGGAAGACGGGGGAATTACTTTTAGATTGAATGGCATATAAAGTGAACTGTCAAGTTTCATTCTATATTGATAATGCTTATGTTAAACTAGAATGTCACTTTATGTATATAACGAGCCGAGTTGATGTGAGGGGACTAATCCACGAAAATTTCATACATACTCATACTATTATCTCATTTGTGTCATGATATAGCGAAATGCAACTTTTGATAGTGGAGTCATGTAGGCCACATATGTATGGAGCCTAGAACAAGTAAGGTAGTTTGAACAAGTTTGTTGTTTATGGGACTCATTGTAAATTACCTCTTCTAAACTGTTTATCTTATGAAATTATTATATCAACACCCTATGACATGGTTTACTCATTGAGCTGTCGAGCTCATTTTGTTTTCTTTCCATCTTTTCAGGTTTGGATAAGGGTAAGGGACCACTCTAACTGCAAGAGTTAAGTTATAGATTGTATGACATGTCATGGTACCATTTTGAGTTAGCCCTGTTATATGTAATATGTATGTAAGGACTCTACTTTAGTCCCCTTTCTTTTGTGGAACATGTTGGGATGTACTCGATGTATATTTGTCTTGATAGTACTTGAAACTAGGGACTTTTATGTATTGTAATGTTTTGGATTGCGAACTCCTTGGTGATGTTATGTACTTGAACTAAGAAAGATGGCCATATGTGGAAATGTAAATGGTTGGGAAGTTAACTCTTGTGATGTTTGATGAAAAGATTTATGCTTGCGATGGAAGATGCAATTTATGATATATGGATATAGTTAAAGTTTGGTGTAATGTGGCATGATAAGTAAGCCGTGTGGGCCGAAATTTTTAATGGAATTAAGTAGGCCTTGGAGCCGAAATTGTTGGTTATTGTAAGTGGGAATTAACGAAATAATAAGGATGATGCTGACGAAATTTTCTTACTTTTTTGGAAATAAATGGCGTTTTAGGCCTAATCTTGTTATTAGTGGCTTGGGACCGTTACAAGCTTCACCTAGATCACCCCTTGCATGCACTTCTTCTTCTAAAATTAATGATGATATTTGTTGTTGAAGAAGAAAGTGGATTGTTTGGGCTCCACTATGAGCCAATGTGCCATGAAGCATACACGCTTGGAATCCTTGGTTCGAAAGAAACAAGTTCCATCTTTTCATGCACACCATACACGGCATACACATGCTTCTCACGGACACCATCATCACAAGTATGCTCATGTGTACACTTGTACACATTGTGGACGTATGGGCCACCTTGCTAAATTTTGCTATGATAGAATACATAATGATAATTTAGCAAATAAATTTGTTTGGGTTAGAGAAGGGACTAACCCCCATGGATCCAAAAGAGTATGGGTACCAAAGACCACCCCTCCTTTATTTGATGTAGGTGTGGGCTTTCACATGACGTGAGAGTAATGGTACCTTGGAGTGGATGCGTTCCGTGCTTAAAGAGAACCTTTTTGGATGCATCACTTTCAAGGGATGTTTTGGTGGAGAGGACCACCATGTTTTGGAGATAAGGAAAGTTACCTTCTAGGTTTTGGTAACGATTCCTAACTCCTAATTATTGTTTACATGCTTTTCATATTCATTGTTTATAGCATGTTTCATTGTTTAGTGATTAGTATGAAAATGACATGTTAATTAGATTCTTGACATACATGTATAGTATTTGAGACACCCATGTTTAATATGGATTATTATTTTGTGTTCTCGTATTTGATTAGCTATCATGTACATCATAAATCTAATAACATGTGGATATTCATAATAATCATGTTTATGTTTATCATGTTGATTTATATCTTGCTTTTATGCTTCATGTGTTGATTACATGTTTAGATGTTAGTTTTCATTAAGACTAGGATTTATACTTGTGCATATATTGGGCCACAAATAAATCTATATATGTTTGGGCTTGACTGCTTATTTGAACCCATTAGATGTGCTAGTATAGTCTAGTTTTGATGATCCATGCATTTTAAACTTGTATTCCTATTCTTGAATTTGTTTTATGTGTATGAGTTTTCATTTCATGTATATGTTTATTTTGCCAAACTTTAAGATATACATGTATACCCCTTGAGTCATTTGCTTTTCATGCAAATCTTTATTATGGACTCAAATTGTGTTTAGGGATATGTATGTATACTTCATGTTTGACAAAACATACATATGCCTTGATATGAAAATTTTGTTTTAATGAAAATTTAGCTTTTCATGTTTCATGTTTTTGTGTTTATGATTAACTTCATGTATATGTCCATTTTATCCAAATTATTGTTATACATATACATCCTTTGAGCCATGTGCCTTAATGCATATATCTTTGTGGACTCGTTGTGTTTGGATATGTATATATACTTTAGTTTGTATAAGACATATATATACCTTGATGATTAAATAATTTTGATGATTTTCATTGTTTCAAGGAATTTTGAGCTTAATTGGAAATTTCATAATACCATGTCACACATTACTTGTACACTCACCATTTAAAAAAAAATATTTCTCATGAGTATGTTTTCATGAGCATGTATGGACTTTATTGAATATTGAGTGTTTTTAAGTGCTATGTGATTTACATGTGTTTTATGAAAATTATTTTTAGTTTATTCCTTTCTTGAAGGATTTCGTACTAGTTAACAAAAATTTCCATTTTAACTAGTTCGTATTCTTCACTTTGGTAGAGTTTTTCAAACGTACTCTATTTTCAAACCTATTTTTGAAAACCCCTACCTTCTATGGGAGGTTGGATGGGAGATCATGTTCATGTATGCTTTATAATGAAAATCATTTAAAACTTGAACCATGATTGGGAGGTAGATAATATGAGATACACATTTGATATTATTGTTATTTCAATTGGTATCATTGAATTCTTTCAATTGGTATCAATTTTGACCTTTCTTGTATACTCATATATGTTTGTTAAAATAAAAGTGTACATTGTTTTAGTTGGTATTTCATAAAGGGGGAGAAAATTTAATTTTGTCTTTCAATTGGTATTTGTACTCCCATACTTTATGAGTGAAAATTCGAATTTGGTATCATATGTTCAAAATGAAAAATATTTACAATTGGTATCAAGATTTTCATGTGTTTTGCTTAAAAATTGGTATCAATATTTTTTGTTTGTTTCTTTTCAATTGGTATCAAGATGCTATTCTTTGACATATTTTCAATTGGTACCTTAATTGATTGTCAAACCTAATTGGTTTTGTTTTTGTTTTAGACAAAAGGGGGAGAAAAATTTATTGATTTAGTTTTGCATTTTACCCTTTATTGATGATTGTTTCTTTGTATTAAAAAGGGTGAGAAAATTTTGTTTTGTTTTGATTGTTTACCTCTTTGTTGATGATTGACAAAACGGGGGAGGAAGATTTTAAGTTTATATGCATAGTTATGTTTTTGCATATATTAAGTGTAATTTAGTTTATTTTTAATTGGTATCTAGAGCATGTTTTGTTTTTAAACATTTCATTGGTATCTAGAGCCATTTATTGTTTTGCATAGATATGCATTCTTGTTTAATATTCATTGCATATTATGTTTATTTGTTTATGCATGAGTTAAGGGGGAGCTTCTTTGAAGCTTACTTTAATCCATGCATATATAACTCCATGAGTTTTGTCATCATCAAAAAGGGGGAGATTGTTGGCCCAAAGGCCTTCCACCCTAGTTTTGATGATGAGTAACTCATGTAGTTATGTTTACTAATAATCTTGTGATTTTAGTTTCAGATCTTTAAACAAGATATTAGTTGGTGATTGCTTCAACAAGAGGTGTTTGGAAGCTTCACAAGTGATTCCAGGGCTCTAGCTTCAAGATCACACATTGCCTAGCCCATGGATGGAGTTTTGGATCGAGTCAACTTGAAGATGGAGATCATCAAGAAGACTTAGGTATCCATAGTTTAGATAGTGTGTTTAGATCCATTTGTAAAGCTTAGTATAGTTGATATGCTCAAGTGCACATACACAAACGTTTCATGTTTTGGATTTGGTTTTCATGAATAGTTTAGATCAAAACAAGTTTAAATGGTTTTTATGTATATTAGATATGTTCAATATACATACATGCTTCACATCTTAAACAAACTTATTTTGATATGTCTATTCATGAGTTTTAGGAATATTCAGATTTCCTATTGTGAAAAATCTAAGTTTGATAAAAATACAAGTGTTGGTTTTTGATAAAATTTGCAAGACACAAAAATGATTTGAATATGTTGATATATGTCTTGAAATTTTTATCACAAGTTTGTTTATCAAAGTAAAATGATAAAACAATTTTTAAGGGATTTTTAGAAGAGATAAAAGATTTTTAGAAATATTTTAACATGTGTTTTTCTGCCCAGAACAGTGTCTGTCAGGCCAGTCGGCCGACCACAAGGGTCGACCGAACCATAGGCCGGTCGACCCGTACGGTCGACCGACGTGCACAGAACCGTGCACGTCTGGCACAGATTGGGACGGTCGGCCGGGCGGCCGACCGGACCAGAGAGCTCTGCTCTCTGTTTATTTGGGTCGACCGGGCGGTCGACCGGGTTGCCCCAACGGTCACATTTCTGACCGTTGGCGGTCGGCCGAGCCGGCCGACCGGTAGCCTGTCAGGCTGCCAGCTCAGCCTAACGGCTAGTTTTCTGATGGGCCTATAAAAACCCCATTTCTTTGGGATTTTGGCCAAGATTTTTAGAGCTGATTTTGTCCCATTCTCTGGTTTTAAAAAGAAGTTTTTAAAAGAGTTTAAAGAGCAAAAAGATTCATCTTGTTTGTTTTTAAGTGTTTTGTCTATTTCAAAGAAACTAGGTTTTGGGAATTGTTTTTGAGCAAAAATCTCTATATCATTTTTGGTGTTTTCCCAAGAGTTTTTCTTTGATCAAAACACTTAGTTTTCCACACTTGAGCTATCTTCTATCCTAATCTATTTAGAATCTTTTGTTTGTGGAAAAGAGAGTTTGTGGTCTTTGTAACCACTTGTTGTAAAACCCTTGCTTTGATAGGGTTGCTCCCTCTTCGGTAGAGGTAGAGGTTTGTGGTTTGCTCCCTCTAGTGAGAGGTGGAGTTGGTTGTTGTTTGCTCCCTCTAGTGAGAGGTGGAGTTTGGTTGTAACCCTCTTCGGTAGAGGTGTTGGTTGTTGTTTGGCTACGGGCCTACCCCTCGGTTGTGAGGTGGTGTTTGAGAGAGGAGTTCGGTACTCCCTTGTTGTAACAAATCCTCTTCGGTAGAGGTTCCCTCAGTGGGAGATAGTGGATTGGAAATCCTACACGGTGGTGTAGGCGGGGATGTGGAGCTAGGGGCTCGAACCTCGAAACATATCTTGTTGTTAGCGTTTGATCCATTATCTCTCTAACTCCCTCTCTCATTATATTGTGCATAGCATCATTCTATTCATCATATCATAATTGCTTGTGTTGAGCATTGATTCATATTGCCATATCTATTATATGCTTGTATGTGTGCCTCACTTATACTTAACCACAAGAGCTTCACATAGCACCTCACCCATTCAAGGGGAATCAAGAGGAGTTAGTCCAGAGCCCTTCACGGGGAGTTCGGCTACACTTGTGTGTTGTATTAAGTGTGTTGCAAAATTTGCATTAGCTTCCGCATTTAGCGCACTTAGTTTATAGATTAGCACTTACACCTATTCACCCCCCCTCTAGGTGTCCCTTTTCAGATTGAAGATCGTCAAGAAGACTTAGGTATCCTAGTTTAGTTTAGTGTGTTTTAGATTCATTTGTAAAGCTTAGTATAGTTGATATGCTCAAGTGCACAATATACACACGTTTTATGTTTGGATATTGGTTTTTCGGTTTTTAGTTTAACCGATATTTGTTTTCATGAATAGTTGATCAAAACAAGTTTAATTGGTTTATGTATAGTAGATGTATTCTTTCTATACATGCATGCTTAAACTTCTTATACAAACTTATTTTGACTATCCTATTCATGTGTTGAAAAATCAAAGTTTGATAAAATACATGTTTTGGCTTTTGGTAAAAATGATAAAACACAATAATAGTTTCATATGCTTGATATTTGAGCTAAACTTTTTATCACATGTTTATGTATCAATGCAAAATGATAAAACTATTTTTGGGTATTTTTAGAAGAGATAAAAGATTTTTAGAAATATTTTTAACAAGTATTTCTGACTCAGAACTGTGCTGACAGACCAAGCCGGTCGATCGGGCGGTCGACCGACGTGTACAGACTTGTGCACGTCTACTGGCACAGTGGACCGGTCGGCCGGGCGGCCGACCGAATCAGAGAACCTTGCTCTCTGTATCTGGGCGGTCGGCCGAGCGGCCGACCGGATCAGAGAGTCTGCTCTCTGTATCTGGGCGGTCGGCAGTGCGGTCAGCCGGGTTGCCCCAACGGTCACATTTCTGACCGTTGGCGGTCGGCTGGCCGGCCGACCGCTAGGCCTGTCAGGCTGCCAGATCAGCCTAACGGCTAGTTTTCTGTTGGGCCTATATAAACCCCATTTCTTTGGGATTTTGGCTAAGTTTTTCTGAGCTAATTTTTCCCCATTCTCTGGTTTTAAAAAGAAGTTTTCAAAAGAGTTTTAAGTGCCAAAAGATCAATCTTATTTGTTTCAAGTGTTTTGTTATTTTCAAAGAAAATAGGTTTTTGGGAATTGGTTTCTTGTTCTTCATTTCCATATCAATTTGGTATTTTTCAAAGAGATTTTCTTTGATCAAAATACTTGTTTTCCACACTTGAGCTATATCTTCTATCCTATTCTATTAGGATCTTTGTTTGTGGAAAAGAGAGATTGTTTGAGGTTGTTGTAGCCTCCAAGTTGTACACCCTTGCTTTTGTTATATCCCTCTTTGGTAGAGGTTGATCGGGTGATTGGTTTGCTCCCTCTTTGGTAGAGGTTGAGGCTTGTGGTTTGCTCCCTTTAGTGAGAGGTAAAGTTTGGCTTGTATCCCTCTAGTGTGAGGTGGATTGGTTGTTGTTTGGCTACGGGTCTACCCCTCGGTTGTGAGGCGGTGTTTGAGAGAGGAGTTCGGTACTCCTTTGTTGTAACAAATCCTCCTCGGTGGAGGTTCCCTCGGTGGGAGATAGTGGATTGGAAATCCTTCACGGTGGTGAAGGCGGGGATGTAGAGTTAGGGGCTCGAACCTCGAAACATATCTTGTTGTTAGCGTTTGATCCATTGTCTCTCTAACCCTCTCTCTCTTTTAATTGTGCAAAGCATCATTCATATCATCATATCATATTTGCTTGTGTTGTGCCTTGCATATATTCATATTGCCTATTCATCTTATATGCTTGGTTGTTTGTGTGCGCCTCACTTATACTTAACCACAAGAGCTTCATATAGCACCTCAACCCATATTTAGGGGAATCAAGAGGAGTTAGTTCAGAGCCCTTCTCGGGTAATTCGGCTACACTTGTTGGTTTTATTAAGTGTGATTGCGAAATTTGTTTAAGCTTTCGCATTTAGCGCATTTAGTTTCTAGATTAGCATTTACACCTATTCACCCCCCTCTCGGTGTTTTTCAAAGAGGGTCGAGGAGGCGTGAGGAGAGAGAGAAGAGTGGAAGAGAAAGAAAGGAGAAATAGAGAGTGGGCTGAAGAGATGGATCTTACTAAAGGCGGCCAATGAGGCCGAGTGGCGTTGAGGTCGAGGGTAAGAGCGAGAAGGGGTCGAGGTTAGCGCAGATAGAGGACCTTACTAAAATTGAGAGAAGGGGTAGGTGCGAGAGAGAGAGAGAGAGAGAGAGAGAGAGTGTGTGTGTGTGTGTGTGAGAATGGGAGAATATAAAAGAAAGGTTCGTATACGTGGAACCCACTCGTATAAACAACTGATAGTTGAAATTTTTTTGCCCAATTATTCTTTGTCCGAGGTTGGCAACACCGGACAAAAATCTTGAATTTTTTATCCAACTGTTATTTGTCCGTGGTTGCTAACCCCGGGCAAAAAAGATTAATTTTTTCCAGCTTTCTCTTTGTCTGGGGTCAGGAACCCCACACAAATAAAAAAGCCAAAAATAATGAGGTTGCCAAGCTCGGACAAATAAAAAGCTAAAAAAAAGTCACGCCACGTTTCTCACGTAGAAACAACACGTAATGAGAGTCAACGATGCATATACGCATAGAGAATACCCCACGTATACACGCTAAGCCTATTGTAACTTGAGCAAGTTATATAATATACTATAATAACCACAAAACACTACAATATAGCATATAGATTTCTCACATAAGAAACATTATTTTATGAGTAAATCAAATAGAACGAATATTGTCCTATCATTGCTCCGCAAGCTCCTCAGTAATATGTACAACACCTGGTCAGCAGAATAAGTATCCCGTATGTCTGAAGATACAAATTCAGGTCTGTCTGAAAGCGACCTAGTTAGTCGTAAAATGAGGAAAGTGATATAATGTAATAATAACATAATAGCAATTGATACATTACAAATATAGTAACGTTCATAACATAAATAAACTCTGATGAGGACAATCTATGATAAAATCATACGTGTTAAATCAAGTGTAATATCCCCCATTTAATAATACCATATTATTATTTGTAAATATTTACCTGATTCTACATATTATCTTATTATTATTAATTAACTTGATTTAGAATCATTATTAGTATTATTATTATTTGTGACTTGTAGACTCTTATTGCTTATATTTATTATTTTAAATTATTATTAATGGGTAGTTGTTCTTGATTCCAATTATTACTATTGTTGTTATTATTATTGTAATTATTATTATTACTAATATCTCTTTTTTATTATCAGTATTTATTATTACTATTGTTATTATTATTCATATACTTTCTTTTTATTGGCACATAACTCATTACCAATGAGATCCCTACCCATTAACCCAAAATCCAATCCTAATCCTAATACAAATCCGATCTTATCAAATCTTTTCATAAATCTATAATCTAATTTATATATATAATCATAATTTAAATTCCAATCCAAGCTCACATCCTAATCCTAACTACTAAATTAAGCAATCTAAACCTAACTTGAATTTAGATTTCTAAAAATCAATAACCTATATAAAGACCCAAACTCTCTTTCTCTTCTACCTCAAGAGAAAAATCATGACCCAACTCTCCTTTTCTTTTCTCCTCAAGCGAAGCATGAACAAAAGGGATCTCGAAGTGCAGAAATTGAGAAATGTGATGGGGAGATCAAATCCAAGTAAGTAATCTATTTTCTCAAAATTTATTTGATATAAATAGTTTATTAAAAATTATGTTTATACCATGATCTCCATGAATAATTTTTATCCATCAAAACCAATCTAAAATTTAACTAAAATACATATGAGATTATACCAACCCACATTTTAAATTACATATTTTTCCGAATTTTTCTAACAAAGGATTTAAAAAAATTAAAACAAAATTTTTTTTTGGCATGCTCCTGGCCAATGGACGAGAGCAGGCGCTCTGCGCGCACAGGCGCCTTGAGTGCACAGTGGGCTGGGCCAGCCTACTGTGCACACTTTTAAAAAAAAATATTCTGCAGGCCAGACCGACCATGCCTGGCTTGGCTCGGGCCAAGCCGGCTGGGCCGCATAAGGCCCTTGGGCCCTGTTTAATAAAAAAGAAAAAGAAAATCCAAGACCAGACCAGGCCTGGGCCTGGCCTGGTCCGGCCTGGGCACTGAGACGGGCCTGGACCGCTAGACATTTGTATTAAAAAAAAAGAAAGAAGAAAGAAAGATGAAAGAAAGGAAGAAAGAAAAAAGAATTTGAAAAAAAAAAGCTAAAAATATCAAAAAATAGAGAAAAATATAAACAAAAGTCTACAATAGTTATTGCAAAATCGATAGAATATTTGGCTTGCAAATTGGGGACCATTATCATGAATAATCCGCCTGGGGACACCAAACCGAAGAATGACATGGTATTTGATAAAGTTGACCACCTTGAAAGTTTTAACTTCAATAAGTGGTATAGCCTCTGCCCACTTCGAAAAATAATCGGTTAATGCCAAGATGAAACGATGACCTTTTGTTAAGGAGGGGCTGATAGATCCTACGATATCGATTTCCCATGCTTCGAACGGCCACGAAGCAACAGTCGGGTGAAGTAACTCCAGAGATTGATGTATAAAGTCTGTATGAATTTGACATACACCTTTGCGCATATTTGATGGCATCGGTTATCATAGTTGGTCAATAGTAACCAAGTCTGTGCAATCGATCCTTGAGTTTCGGACCATGTTGATGAGCTCTGCATATACCATCATGTGCCTCTTTAAGCACTTCTTGAGCTTCTGAATTGGAGAGGTAACGGAGCAAGATACCATCATATGAGCGACGATAGAGTGTCTTTACTATCGGATCATAGTAGAAGCGGAGAGACCTCCATCGAATAGAAGCTACTTCTTTAGGGTCGTCCGGCAATATGTTATGCAAAGCATAGTCAATGAGGGAAAACTGCCAATCTCTAGGTTCGAAACCTATTGAGGTTGCATGAACTTCATTAGTTTCCAACACATGCTTAGGGCAGACAATGCATCAAGTAGCCACCGAAAGATGATAAATTGTGTTAATTGGTAAGGCTAATGTAGCCGCTAGTGCAGCCAAAACATCTGCCTTAGTATTCTGGAAGCGGGACGCATGACAGATGTAAAAGCCATCAAATGAATTAGCCATTTTGATGACTGCATGGTAATATGGTACCAAATCTTCATGTCGAACCTCGTGTTCTCCTTTACCTGATTGACAATCAGTTTTGAATCACCATAAGCTTCCGTACCCCCATTTCATGGGCGAGTTGAAGGCCGATGAGTAGAGCATTATATTCTTCTACATTGTTGGAACATGGTTCCGTCAAGAAAACGCCCGAGGAAGGACAGGAATTTGTGGTGAGATAAATACAACCCCCACACCAGCAATAGTCTTGCCTTTAGGGCCTGTTCTTGATGCTCCATCAAAGAACATTTGCCACACTTCGTCCTCTGAAGTCATATTAGATTCAAAAATCTCATCTAGAATATCTTCATGAAGTTTTGAGCTTTTCGGAACAGGATGAGCGGCTAGAAAATCTGCAAGCGCCTGACCTTTTGACTGCTTTTTGAGGGACAAAGAGTATATCATATTGAGACAAGAGGATGGCCCATTTGGCTAACCTTGAATGCAGCGGTCCTGGTTTCGTTATGAGGATACGCAAAGGATTAACTCTGAAAATGACATGTATGGTTTGGCCGACAAGTAATGTCGCGTCTCTTGAATAGCAAAGACGAGAGCTAAACATTCCTTCTCGATAGGGTTATATCGGGGCTCAGCTCCTATCAGAGTCCTGCTCAGATAGTAAATGACATGTTCGTGGCCGTCATCATTCTTTTGAGAAAGAAGAGCGTCTAGAGAATGGTCTATAGTTTTTACGTAAAGTAGGAATGGTTTTCCTGATGTGGGAGTCACTAGGACTGGAGGTCTAGTGAGGTATCTTTTGATATCCTCGAAAGCTTTTTGACAGGCTTTATCCCATACAAAAGAAACACCCTTTTCATAAGCCGAGTGAATGGTTGACAACAACCCGAGAGATTTGTGATGAATCTTCTGATATAGGCCAACCTACCTTGCAGACCCCTGAGCTCGAGATTTTTAGGTGGATGCATGCTCTGAATAGCTTTGACCTTGTCTGGGTCAAGATAAATTCCTTTGGATGTGACAATGAATCCTAGGAACTTGCCACTTAAAACCCCCAAGAAGGACTTTGTTGGGTTCATTTTCAGCTGATGGGCTCGCATTATATCGAACATTGTTTTTAGGTCACGAGGATGATCATTCTTATCACGACTTTTAACAGCAATGTCGTCGACATAGCATTCCACCATTTGTCGGAGGTAGTTACGGAAAATTGTATTTATTGTACGTTGATAAGTTGCTCCTATGTTCTTTAATCTGAAGGGCATTACAGTACAACAATATACCCCCAGCGGTGGCTGGCAACCTCGGATAAAGGAAAAGACAAAATATATTCTTTGTCTAGGATTGTCAGCTCCGAATAAATAAAAATCGACTTCCCGCAAGAACGGGCGCCCCCACCTCCGCCGTGACGTATCAGATGTCGGTTTTAGACATTTTCGGGAAATGTCGACTTTTTCAAATATTTTTTAAAAATGTATTTTTTTTTGAAAAATTACCTTTTCCCCCTGTAATGATGGTCGGAAGAGAGTGTGAGAGTTCCATTTGGACACAATTCCATCGGGTCTCAAGGGTATGGGCCGCTCCGCTACCCGAACCAGACCCGCTCTGCTCCGAGACCTGACCCGCTATCCGGATCCAAAGCTCCAGTTGGACAGCCAACGGTCACAACTGTTGGACAGCCAACAAGTGCGACTGTTGGGTCGAACCGTTGCAACGGTTCAGACCGAACCGTTGCAACCTTTCGTTGGGTTCGAACCTGTTGGCCCTCCTGGAGCGCTATATAAAGCGCTCCCATCTCTGCAAGTCTGCGTTCTGAACAAGGAAGTAGAGCTCCAAAGCGACTTCCAGCGAGAAGTGGGATTCCGAAGCGACTTCCAAAGAAGATTCTGCAAATTCGTTCTGAAAGAGGGCTCAGAAAATTCAACAGATTCTTTTATAGAATTGTTGTCTGAATCTGGGACTTCCGAAGAAGAATATTCTTCAACCTTCCTTCGTCCTCAACAGTGGGTGCTACTCCAAAGTAAAGGCAAATATTCATCCGAAATTTGTCCTTGTACCGCTGCTTCAACGATCCTGTGAAGGTACTGGTTGACTACGGTTCGACCGTACGGTGATTTGGTAGTGCTATCCAAATACCGTGAAGGAGTGTTGTATCTTGGGAGACCAGCGTCCATTATCTCGTTAGCACCGGTGCGGGGACGTAATTGTCTTAAGGAGATTCGCTCTAAGCGTACCTCACTCCAAATACTGTATAAGTGAATTAAGTCCTTTATACAGGGGATATACTTTACAGCATATCGAGACTGATTTATATTCAGTCTAATTGGTGTTTAACCAAGGAAGGAAATTGAAAGGTGGTTCTTAAATTAAGGAACGTTCTATTGAACGGAAAACCTCCCACCTGATATTTGCCGACCTGGCCAATTAGATTGTTGATATCTCAGTGATCTTGATTAGTTGTCAGATTGATTCCTGTTAAGCAGAATACCCAACAATCTTAAGACAATTACCGTTTCTTACTTCTGTTCTGCTTGAACTTGCAGAAAATGTCTGAGACAAATCAAGATAGCTCAAGCAAGGCAACAAACATGCTGCTCCAAGCTTTGATGCCTACTCCACTTCCTAAACCGAAACTGGAGAAGCCAGGAAAATTTGATGGCATAGAATTCAAGAGGTGGCAACAGAAGATGCTCTTCTACTTGACCACTCTTCATCTGGCCAAATTCCTGCAGGAGGATCCACCAGAACCCGAAACTGATCGGGACTCAGTCCTTGCAGTCGATGCTTGGACACAAGGTGACTTCCTTTCCCGAAATTATGTTTTAAATGGACTGGATGACTCTCTTTACAATGTCTACAGTCCTATCACTACGGCAAAGAAGTTATGGGCCAGTCTTGACAAGAAGTACAAGACTGAGGATGCTGGTACCAAGAAGTTCGTCGTAGGACGATTTCTGGAGTACAAAATGGTGGATAGCAAGACTATAATCAGTCAGGTGCAAGAGTTCCAACTTATCTTGCACGAGATAGAAACCGAAGGTATGATTCTTCCTGAAACTTTTCAGGTTGCAACTATCGTGGAGAAACTCCCACCTGCGCGGAGAGACTTCAAGAACTACCTGAAGCACAAGCGAAAAGAGTTAAAGTTGGAAGATCTCATTGTGAGGCTTCGTATCGAGGAGGACAACCGCAAGTCCGAGAAAAGGAGCAGCAAGAACTCCCACGAAGCAAAAGCAAATGTGATCGAGGACTCAAAGGGGAAAGCTTCTACTTCCAAAGGCTTAAAGCAGAAGAAGACTTCCCAGGGGTACAAAGGCAAGGCCCAAGACGGCAAAAGCATGCGATTCAAAGGAACCTACTACATTTGCAACAAAGAAGGGCATAAGGCTAATGAATGTCGCAGCCGTCTCAAAAAGAACAAGAAGAGCCACCCACAGGCGAACATGACCAACCATGAATCACCAAGTCTTTCAGCTGTGGTGTCAGAAGTGAATCTGACAACCAATAACAAGGATTGATGGGTAGACACGGGAGCTACTCGGCACATCTGCTCGGAGAAATTGTTATTCTCAGAATATCAAAGGCTAGAGCAAGATGAGCAACTATTCATGGGTAATTCAGCTTCCTCAAAGGTTGAAAGAAAGGGCAAGGTCATCCTGAAGTGGGCATCGGGGAAAGAGCTTACTCTTAACGATGTGCTTCATGTTCCAGACATCCGCAAGAATTTGATCTCCGGATCAATACTTAGTAAGAAAGGATTTAGAATGGTTTTTGAATCCGACAAATTTGTACTTACTAAGGGAGGGATGTATGTGGAAAAAGGTTATCTTGTTGATGGACTTTTTAAAGCCAATGTTGCAGTGGTAGATAAAAAGTCTGTGTATTTGTACCCAAAGCTTATAAATAAAGGAAATTCTTCTGTTTATTTGCTTGAGTCTCCTATTTTGTGGCATGCTAGATTAGGGCAAGTAAATTACAAGTATTTAAAAACTTGTCTAATCTGGGATATATTTCTAAACTCAACTTGGAAGAAATTCTCAAGTGTGAGATTTATGTTGAGGCCAAGTTGGCGAAAAATTCATTTCACTCAATTGATCGAAATACAAAACCTTTAGGGTTAATTCATAGCGATCTGTGTGACTCGAAGTTTATGCCAACTAGAGGCAGGAAAAAGTATTTTATTACTTTTATTGATGACTGTACAAGATACTGTTATGTGTATCTTTTAAACAGTAAGGATGAGGTAATAAATATGTTTCTAACATATAAAGCCGAAGTTGAGAATCAACTCAACAAGAAAATCAAGATTCTAAAATCCGATAGAGGCGGAGAATATGAATCAAATGATTTTAGTGAGTTATGTGCTAATTTTGGTATAATCCATCAAACTACAACACCATACACTCTTCAGCAGAATGGAATTGCTGAACGGAAGAACAGAACTTTGAAGGAGATGGTAGATTCCATGCTCGTAAGTTCTGGAGCTCCGCAGAACTTGTGGGGGGAAGCTCTATTAACTGCAAATTATATTCTAAATAGAGTACCCCACAAGAAACTTGGTCTTATACCATTTGAGTTATGGCATGGAATGACACCTTCCTACCATTACCTCAAAATGTGGGGGTGCCTTGCAAAGGTGCTGGCACCATTACCTAAAAAGACTAAGTTGGGAGCAAAAACTATGGACTGCATGTTCATAAGCTATGCCTTGAATAGTAGTGCCTACAGATTTCTGGTTCATAAATCAGAAATACCAGATATTCATGTAAACTTGATTATCGAATCTAGAGATGTTGTGTTCTTTGAAGACATCTTTCCGTACAAACGGGAAGCAGATAAGACTTCTGGGAAAAGAACACACGAGATGGCGTTCAGGGACGAAAGTTCCGAGGAACCGACTGTTAATGCGGAAACTGAACCAAGAAGAAGTCAGAGATCTAGAATCTCAAAATCTTTTGGTCCAGATTTCATAGCATACGCTATTGAGAGCGAGCCTCAAACATTTAAAGAGGCTATGTCAACCCCAGAAGCACAAATGTGGAAAGAAGCTATAAATAGCGAAATAGAATCCATACTAAGTAATCATACTTGGGAATTGGTAAACTTGCCTCATGGGAGTAAACAAATTGGGTGTAAGTGGATTTTCAAACGAAAATTAAAACCCGATGGATCTATCGATAAGTACAAGGCTAGATTAGTAGCCAAGGGTTATCGACAAAAAGAAGGACTTGACTACTTCGATACTTATTCACCAGTAACAAGAATAACGTCCATTCGGATGTTGATTGCAATAGCAGTATTGCATAACTTAGATATCCATCAAATGGATGTCAAGATTGCATGGAGCAACCTGAAGGATTTAAAGTCAAGGGCCAAGAACACAAGGTGTGTAAATTGGTAAAATCCTTATACGGTTTAAAGCAGGCTCCAAAACAATGGCATGAGAAATTTGATAGTGTCATGATCAAAGATGGATTCACTATCAATGAATGCGATAAGTGTGTGTACACGAAAACAGTTGAAAATGCATGTATCATTGTTTGTCTTTATGTAGACGACATGTTGATACTTGGGACTACTATTGAAATTATTAAGTCCACTAAAAGAATGTTATCCAACAGTTTTGATATGAAGGATCTGGGGGTTGCTGATGTAATTTTAGGAATTAAAATCACCAGAACACCAAATGGAATCAGTCTATCTCAATCTCACTATGTGGATAAGATGATAGAAAGATTCAAGGATCATGGGATAAAGGAGAATACAAATTCTTTTCTCCCACACGTCCACCTTCATAAGAATACAGGAACTGGAATACGCCAGTATGTAAATGCCATGATTATTAGATCCTTGACATACATATATAGTATTTGAGACACACATACTTGTATGAACCCATGCTTAGTGTTCTCACTTTTGTTTAAGTTATAATGTACATCATGAATTTAATACATGTGAATTTACATAGTAATCATGTTTTAGTTCTATCATGATGATTTCTATATTGTGTTTTGATGCTTCTTGTTAAAATTACTTGTTTAGATGTTAGTTTTCAGTAAGACTAGGATTTATACTTGTACATATAGTGGGCCACAAACAAATCTATATATGTTTGAGTTGAATGCTTATTTGAACCCATTAAATGTGCTAGTATAGTCTAGTTTTGATGATTCATACATTTCAAACTTGTATTCCATTTTTGGATTTGTTTTATGAGTTTTTCACTTCATGTATATGTTTATATTGCCAAACTTTAAGATATACATGTATACCCCTTGAGTCATTTGTCTTTCATGCAAATCTATATTTGGACTCAATTGTGTTTAGGGATATGTATGTATACTTGTTGTGTTGACAATTCATATATATACCTTGAAATGAAATGTGTTTTGGTGAAGATTTAGCTTTTCTTGATTTTGTGTTTAATTGTTTAACTTCATGTATATGTCTATCTTGTCCAAACTATTAGATATACATGTTTATCCTTTTTGAGCCATCTATATGGACTCGTTGTGTTTTGGATATGTATGTATACTTTAGTTTGTATTAAACATACATATGCCATGAAAGTTAAATAAGTTTTGATGATTTTCGTGTTTTCATGATTAAGGAATAATTGAGCTTAATGAAAATTTTCATGATTATGATATTCACACTTTATTTGTACACTCACATTTATTGCTTGCTCATGTTTTGTATTCATGAGTCATATTTATGCCTAATTGAATTAGAGTGTTGATTATCATGTGGATTTCATATTTTATGAAAATTATTTTTAGTTTATTCCTTACTTGAAGGATTTCGCACTAGTTAACAAGTTTTTTTTTCCATTTTGACTAGTTCGTATTCTTCAATTTGGTAGTGATTTTCAAACAAAACTACATTTTCAAATCTATTTTTGAAAACCCCTACCATCTATGGGAGGTTGGATGGGAGATCATGGTCATGTATGCTTTAAAATGAAAATCATTTAAAACTTGAACCTTGATTGGGAGGATTAGATTATATGAGTTATACCATGCTTTTATTGTTATGTCAATTGGTATCATTGAACTCTTTCAATTGGTATCATTTTGATCTTTGTGTATACTCATATGTTTATTGTGTATGTATATTTTCAATGGTATCATCTATTGGTGATTGGTACTCTTTCTATTTCATACACATACACTTGTTTTATTTGTGCTTAAGATATAAATTTTTCACAAAATCTTGTTTATGCTAGTGCTTGGGTTTCAATTTTGTTTAAATTGATTACTTTTAAATTGGTATCAAGCCCATGCATCTTTTTAGTTGGTATTTCATAAAGGGAGAGAAAATTTAATTTTATCTTTCAACTGGTATTTGATTCCCACTCCCTTACTTTATGATTGAGAATTTCATATTGGTATCATATGTTTAATATGAAAAATTATTTACAATTGGTATCAAAATTTTGTTTAGACACTCAAAATTTATTATGTTTAATTTCAATTGATATCAAGATATTTCATGTGTTTTTGCTTAAAATTGGTATCTAAAAATTTTTAAGAAAAATACAAAAGTTTTGATTTGTATTAACTATATGCATATAGATTCATGATGAGTGTATCTTGTATTGAAGAGCTTAACATCTCTTCGTTATGTGGTACACGTGTGTAGGGGGAGCTTCACATCTCCTCTTATTTATTACATAATGTGTGTTATGTGAATTAGGGCTTAACATCCCTCTTTCATGTAATGCATATGTGTAGGGAAGCTAACTTAGCGTCTTCCTCTTCATGAATGTATATAGCATATAACATTTATTGATCTTTGTTTATTTTCAATTGATATCAAGTTGCTTCATTGACATATTTATCTATTGATATCATGTTGTTTATAGTCACCCCTTCTTGATCTTTTTGTTTGACAAAAGGGGGAGAAAAATTTGTGTGATTTGATTTTACTTTGTTTACCCCTTTGTTGATGATTGACAAAAAGGGGGAGAATTATTTGAGAGTTTAACATGTTTTATATATGCATACTCATATTTTTTTTGCATATATTAAGTTTTATTGGTAAGTATTAAGTTTTTATTGGTATCTAGAGCATCTAGTGTTTTTGTTGTTAATGCTTTATCAATTTAATTGGTAACTAGAGCTTCTAGAACATGTGTTTGTGTTTTATGCATATTGATGCATACATGTTTATGTACATTCATTGCATATCATTTATTATTTGTTTATGCATGAGTTAAGGGGGAGCTTCTTTGAAGCTTAAGCTTAACTTTAATCCATGCATATATAACTCCATGAGTTTTGTCATCATCAAAAAGGGGGAGATTGTTGGCCCAAAGGCCTTCCACTCTAGTTTTGATGATGATTGACTCATGTAGTTATGTTTACTAATAATCTTGTGTTGTTTAAGTTTCAGATCATTAACCAAGTATTAGTTGGTGATTAGCTTCAACAAGGTGTTTAGAAGCTTTTCATGATGATTCCAGGGCCAAAGCGTCAAGATCACACATTGCCTAGCCCATGGATGGAGTTTTGGAGCAAGTCTTCTTGATGACACAAAGACTTAGGTATCCTAGTTTAGATTGTATGTTTAGATCCATTTGTAAAGCTTAGTATAGTTGATATGCTCAAGTGCACATACACACACGTTTCATGTTTTGGATTTGGTTTTCATGGATAGTAGATCAAAACAAGTTTACTTTATTTCTATGTATATTAGATATGTTCTAGATATACATACATGCTTTAAAGTTGCTAGACAAACTTATTTTGACTATCCTATTCATGCTTTGGAAAAATCAAGTTTGACAAAAATACAAGTTTTGTTTTTGATAAAATTTGCAAGACTCAAAAATGAATTGAATATGTTGATACATGTCTTGAAACTTTTATCACTTGTTTGAGTTTTGATATAAAATGATAAAAATATTTTTGGTGATTTTTAGAAGTATTAAAGATTTTTATAAAATATTTTTCCCAAGTTTTCTGACCCAGTTTTCAGTTCCAGACTCAACCAGTCGACTAAGCCAGGTTATTAGTCGACTTGGCTGATGTCCGGTCGACCGGGCCGGTCGACCGGACGTGCACAGATCTGTGCACGTTTGGAGTCCTGAAATGGTCGACCGGGCCGGTCGACGGGTCTGAGAGCTCTGCTCTCTGTTTGTTTGGGTCGACCGGGCGGTCGACCGTCGCAGAGAGTTCTGCTCTCTGTTTGTTTCTGTCGACCGGGCCGGTCGACCGCAGTTGCCCAACGGTCATATTTCTGACCGTTGGCGGTCGACCGGGCCGGTCGACCGTCGCCTGTCAGAGCTGCCAGCTCAGCTCTAACGGCTAGTTTTGTATTGGGCCTATATAAACCCCGTCTCTTTGGGTTTTTGGCTAAAGTTTTCAAGAAAAAAAATTTCAGTGATTCTCTAGTGTTTAAACAAGTTTTCAAAATAGTTTTTGTGCTAAAAAGATTTAATCTTTATTGTTTTAGGTTTTTGGAAAAATCAAAGAAAAGAGGATTTTGGAAAATTTGTCTTGGTTTTCATTCTATATCTTTTGCAAGAATTTTTCCAAGTGTTTTTCTTTGTTGCTTGTTTTCCAAACACCTAGTTTTCCACACTTGAGCTATCTACTATCCTAATCTATTAGGATCATTTGTTTTTGTGAAAAAAGAGAGAAAAAGAGAAGTGTTTGAGGTTAAGCCTCTTAGTTGTAAACCCTCCTTGCTTTTGTTGTATCCCTCTTTGGTAGAGGTTGATCGGAGTGGTATTGTGGTTGGATCCCTCTTCGGTAGAGGTGATTGTGTTTGTATTGGCTACGGGCCTTATCCCTCTTCGGTAGAGGTGGATTGTGGTTGTATAGCCTCGGTGGCTTTGTAAGGATTGAGAGAGGAGTTCGGTACTCCTATAGTGGATTGGAAATCCTACACGGTGGTGTAGGCGGGGATGTAGAGCTAGGGCTCGAACCTCGAAACATATTCGTGTGTTTGCGTTTGATCCAATATCTCTCAACTCTCTCTCTCATTTATTTGTGCAAAGCATCATACATAACATCATATCATATTTACTTGTGTTGAGCATAATTCATATCATACATATCTATTTGCTTGTGTTGCCTTGCATATATTCTTATTGCTATTCATCCTTATTTGCTTGGCTTACTTGTGTGTGTGCCTAACTTATACTTAACCAACAAGAGCTTCACATAGCACCTCAACCCATTCAAGGGGAATCAAGAGGAGTTAGTCCAGAGCCCTTCACGGGAATTCGGCTACACTTGTTGTGTTGTATTAAGTTTGTGCAAGATTTGCATTAGCTTCCGCATTTAGCGCACTTAGTTTTGCATTTAGTTTTAGATTAGCACTAACACCTATTCACCCCCCTCTAGGTGTTCCCCTTTTTTCAAGAATTCAAGAAGTGGCAACAGAAGATGCTCTTCTACTTGACCACTCTTCATCTGGCCAAATTTCTGCAGGAGGATCCACCAGAACCCGGAACTGGTTGGGACTCAGTCCTTGCAGTCGATGCTTGGACACAAGGTGACTTCCTTTGCCGAAATTATGTTTTAAATGGACTGGATGACTCTCTTTACAACGTCTACAGTCCTATCACTACGGCAAAGAAGTTATGGGCCAGTCTTGACAAGAAGTACAAGACTGAGGTTGCTGGTACCAAGAAGTTCGTCGTAGGACGATTTCTGGAGTACAAAATGGTGGATAGCAAGACTGTAATCAGTCAGGTGCAAGAGTTCCAACTTATCTTGCACGAGATAGAAGCCGAAGGTATAATTCTTCCTGAAACTTTTCAAGTTGCAACTATCGTGGAGAAACTCCCACCTGCGTGGAGAGACTTCAAGAACTACCTGAAGCACAAGCGAAAAGAGCTAAAGTTGGAAGATCTCATTGTGAGGCTTCGTATCGAGGAGGACAACCGCAAGTCCGAGAAAAGGAGCAGCAAGAACTCCTACGAAGCAAAAGCAAATGTGATCGAGGACTCAAAGGGGAAAGCGTCTACTTCCAAAGGCTTAAAGCAGAAGAAGACTTCCCAGGGGTACAAAGGCAAGGCCCAAGACGGCAAAAGCATGCGATTCAAAGGAACCTGCTACATCTGCAACAAAGAAGGGCATAAGGCTAATGAATGTCGCAGCCGTCTCAAAAAGAATAAGAAGAGCCACCCACAGGCGAACATGACAACCATGAATCACCAAGTCTTTCAGCTGTGGTGTCAGAAGTGAATCTGACAACCAATAACAAGGATTGGTGGGTAGACACGGGAGCTACTCGGCACATCTGCTCGGAGAAATGTTATTCTCAGAATATCAAAGGCTAGAGCAAGATGAGCAACTATTCATGGGTAATTCAGCTTCCTCAAAGGTTGAAAGAAAGGGCAAGGTCATCCTGAAGTGGGCATCGGGGAAAGAGCTACTCTTAACGATGTGCTTCATGTCCAGACATCCTGAAGAATTTGATCTCCGGATCAATACTTAATAAGAAAGGATTTAGAATGGTTTTTGAATCCGACAAATTTGTACTTACTAAGGGAGGGATGTATGTGGGAAAGGGTTATCTTGTTGATGGACTTTTAAAGCCAATGTTGCAGTGGTAATAAAAAGTCTTTGTATTTGTACCCGAAGCTTATAAATAAAAGAAATTCTTTGTTTATTTGCTTGAGTCTCCTATTTGTGGCATGCTAGATTAGGGCATGTAAATTACAAGTCTTTGAAAAAAATTTGTCTAATCTGGGATATATTCTAAACTCAACTTGGAAGAAATTCTCAAGTGTGAGATTTGAGTTGAGGCCAAGTTGGCGGAAAAATTCATTTCACTCAATTGATCGAAATACAGAACCTTTAGGGTTAATTCATAGCGATCTGTGTGACTTGAAGTTTATGCCAACTAGAGGCGGGAAAAGTATTGTATTTTTATTGATGATTGTACAAGATACTGTTATGTGTATCTTTTAAACAGTAAGGATGAGGCAATAAATATGTTCTAACATATAAAGCCGAAGTTGAGAATCAACTCAACAAGAAAATCAAGATTCTAAAATCCGATAGAGGCGGAGAATATGAATCAAATGATTTTAGTGAGTTATGTGCTAATTTTGGTATAATCCATCAAACTACAGCACCATACACTCCTCAGCAGAATGTAATTGCTGAACGGAAGAACAGAACTTTGAAGGAGATGGTAAATTCCATGCTCGTAATTCTGGAGCTCCGCAGAACTTGTGGGGGGAAGATCTATTAACTGCAAAATTATATTCTAATAGAGTACCCCACAAGAAACTTGGTCTTATACCATTTGAGTTATGGCATGGAAGGACACCTTCCTACCATTACCTCAAAATGTGGGGGTGCCTTGCAAAGGTTCTGGCACCATTACCTAAAAGACTAAGTTGGGAGCAAAAAACTATGGACTGCATATTCATAGGCTATGCCTGAATAGTTGTGCCTACAGATTTCTGGTTCATAAATCAGAAATACCAGATATTCATGTAAACATGATTATCAAATCTAGAGATGCTGTGTTTTCTTTGAAGACATCTTTCCGTACAAACGGGAAGCAGATAAGACTTCTGGGAAAAAAAACACACGAGATGGCGTTCAGGGACGAAAGTTTCGAGGAACCGACTGTTAATGCGGAAACTGAACCAAGAAGAAGTCAGAGATCTAGAATTCAAAATCTTTTGGTCCAGATTTCATAGCATACGCTATTGAGAGCGAGCCTCAAACATTTAAAGAGGCTATGTCAACCCCAGAAGCACAAATGTGGAAAGAAGCTATAAATAGCGAAATAGAATCCATACTAAGTAATCATACTGGGAATTGGTAAACTTGCCTCATGGGAGTAAACAAATTGGGTGTAAGTGGATTTTCAAACGAAAATTAAAATCCGATGGATCTATCGATAAGTACAAGGCTAGATTAGTAGCCAAGCGTTATCGACAAAAAGAAGGACTTGACTACTTCGATACTTATTCACCAGTAACAAGAATAACGTCCATTCGGATATTGATTGCAATAGCAGTATTGCATAACTTAGATATCCATCAAATGGATGTCAAGACTGCAT